>BMAO01002227.1:0-17030 GCA_019973975.1 Trichonephila clavata | reverse complement strand
TTGAAGCACTAATGCCATGCCCGAGACTATCTCGGGCATGCTAGCATGGCCTTAATATTAAATTCAATGTACTTTTCTTGTAGATTCATCTGAGAATCATCTACACTGCAGACTAACCCAAGAGCTACAGCTAAAGCTTGCTATGCTGAACGAATACTTGTAGAAGTTAGAGAGTAACTGAGATACAGAAAGAGAGACAGAGTGGAACTACTCATTCAATTCAAAAATTCGAGCAAGTAGCATGGAATCAGAGTAGTTATATGATTTTGAATGGCGATTTAATTTACTCCTTTAAAAAAGACTAAAAGAAAACTTGTCTCATTTGGAAAAGAAATGCGCACAAACAAAAATATCTTCAAAGAATACTTTATAAATACAATGTGATATCAAAAAATTCATAAACTGTCGAAAAATTAGTTCGACAGAGAAAAGAGAATTGGAAATATGGCAGAATGTAATTTGTTAATTTTGAGGTAATTTTGGATTCCTTTCATTTGTTGACACATATTCTGTAACGAACTGATAATTTCCTTCTGATGCTTCATACTGCTTAAATAGCTTAAAAAACCATTTAGAAACGTTTCTTGATTGCTAGCCAAAACATTCATTGAAGAAACGATCAAATGGTCACAGTAATAATTATTTATGATCGATGTGAATTATTTATGATTATCGATTCGCTAATTTCGAATGGTTTCTTACTTTTTTTTAAAAAAACTGTACTTACCACTTTTGGACTTCTCTACAGAATGGATCGCAAATGATCCTGCCGAAGTGAAAAAATAGTTTCATCTACTTCTCATGAGTTTGGGGATAAAGATTTGTTTGATGGAAAACAACAAAACACCCTCAACGAACAGTTACTTTAAGAATCTTAAGGATTTGAATACTTAAGATAGTATTATGATAACATAATAATTAACGTTGATCTTAAATCAACTTACTTTGTCTGAATGGGCCTCGCAATATAGATTTAAGGTGTGACTTACATGAAAAAAAATTTGACATGAAGCTCTTTTGATGAACCTCTGAAGAAAAATGGGTAAAGTGTTTGAGTTCCAGAGGAAATAAAATTGTGACTACGCATCCCAGACGGGGTCACTGAAAACAACTCCAAGCTTATCTTAAGCAACTGCGCCACTGGCTGAAACAGTGGAGGATCAAGATCAATACCACGAAGTCGCACCCAGTCATCTTCAAAAAAGGAAACTTTCATAACAATATAGCCCTACTCAAACTTTTCAGCAATAACATCTTCTAGTCCACTTCAGTTGACTACCTGGGAATCACCTTCGACCGAAAACTCACCTAACCAAAATCTATTGCAAATTCAAACAACGATTAGCTTCACTCCTCGACCTCCTGAAAAAAGAGTTCTAAACTGTCTTTTAGAAGCAAAAGACTAGTTTTTTCAGCAGTACCTCAAGTCATTGCTTACCTATGCCTGTCCTATATGGGGATCAGTAGTTGATATGAACAACGACCTTCAAATCGCTCAAAACAAAGCCCTGAGACTTATTCTGAAGGCTCCACGCTATGGTTCTAGATAGTACCCCTGATGGACATCAGTACCATCCACACAAGAATCAAGGAACTGGATATTTCCATCTTTCAGATTATTCCCAATCACAGCAACAGCTCTATCCCCATGCAAGAGTCTAATATTACTCCTGGATTCCACAAACGCTCAAGAGCCTCTGATGATCTAAGAAACATATTCTAGATATTTCTGACCTAGTTTCAGCAAGTTTGGCCTTGTTATAGAGCGTCTTTCCCACCCCACCTCTCTCGGGGGAATATCTCCGTATCCTCGGAGCACACTTTTGTTCCTCTTTTTCAGGTCTTCCATTCTTGTTTCTTTTTTTTTTTTTTTTTGACGAAATCCTACTCATGTCTCTTGACCGGACCCTGATACTGGAGCTTATGCTTCCCTTCCTCATGTATCCACACAGACGAAGAAGAAACGCTCCTGTTGCCTTGGGTCTCCAAAGAAAAGATATGTTCCCCTGACTAAGCACGAACACTTATCAGCAATATTTATTTATCATAAAGAACGTTTTAGAAGAATTTTGCTTTAGTGAGTACATTAACTACAATTTTCAGGATCTGCAATATATAGCATAAATTAAAAGTGAACTTTAGGGTTGGGGAAAAAAGTATGACTGATGATATTTGAAAGGATCAATCAACCAGAAATCCACGAAAAGGAATTTCAAATTTATAAATGATTTCTCTCAATATATAGAACTATCAACTGTGCAGTTCAGGTAAGGGTAAGTTTCACCTTCGTAAAAAAAAATATTGATTTTCAAATAAATACTCTCTTAGATTTTAGTCTCCCAATATAGTCTTTTGATAGAGTGAAATGAATGTTATTCTCTTACAGGGTCATCTGAAGGCAATGGAATATTCTAAAAATGTTCATGGATCTTTTGACATGCGTGCGAGAGCAATCGATAATATTAGGAAAATGACAAGAAAAAAATTCTGTAAAATATCGAAGTATTTCATTGTAAAATGGGAAATTCCTTGATAATTAACGAACGTGGTTGGAGATTTTGACAGGTTTCATAAAAATAGAGGTGAGTTTATTTTACTGATGCTGAGTTTTATTTAATGTATAAAATAATCCATATTCAATTCTACAATCCAAATTAAAATAAATGTTGTTTTTACAGAGTTGTCAAGGAATCTTCAACACTTGTATATAAATCTTAGTGTATGTGCAATTAAAGTTTCACAATATGGAAAACACAAAGAATGGGAAGGAAGTGAAACTTATTTATCTAATTCATCTGAGGAGAAAAATTCCTAAGCAACTGGAATACAAATACAGTGTGATTCAGTAAAAAGGGAAAATTTTAATAGGTGGTAGTGCATATTAAAAACACAAATAATTTGCATCGAAGAATGCTTGGTCTAAAATGAAATGTAAATGCGCAGTAGGGCCCACAATAACATCTAAAAATACGAGAAAACACAAGAATAACGTAACTGTTTAAAATGCCATTTTAACGAATATTTTTACAATAATGTTTGACAGAACAAACATCCAAGCATTGAAGCAAGTACATTGACGAAGAAGAGATTGATGAACGCTCTGGAATATTCCAGACGTATCACGACCCTTCTCGACAACAGTTGAAAGTATTGCTATAGGTCTTCAACTTCGAGAGAAATCTGATGCACCAGACATTTAGAAATGAAAACACGACATACTGAATAATATAGAGGACCTATCGCTTGGTCCGTCAATTCGAAAACTTAACGCGAACGCGTCTACAGTAGTGCCGTAACTCTCACCAAAATAATTTGAACCTTCATTGTGTGGGAACTATTTACGGCGGCGAATAGTTCCAACCTCTTCCAGCGAGTCTGACTATTCCTGTTGCTGAAACATCTAGTATATTGCATTCATCAAAGTACTCCAACAGAAGATACAGACTTATTAAGTGATCGCTGATGATTTTCAAATTTGATGACGAAACATTGCTGCTCCACGTGCGGAATTACAAACGCCTGGCCAAATATGTTTACTGTAATGCACAATTTCAGGCGATAGAAACTACTCATCGTGAAAAAGATCAGCTGCCGCAGAATCTGGGCGTGCCACACTGTACTCTAAAAGCCAGTGGAGAAAGATCACGATAATCTTCTTCAATCAATGTCTGGACTCAATGAAAAAGTACCGAGAACACAACACCTAGCCCATCAGATCCTCTAGGTCGTGCATTATGGCACACTAAAACTACGGCCCACAACTCTTTTACTTTCAGTTGGCTGATAAGTCACTATCACCAAAATCGCTTCTTCAACTCTGTTGTTCAGGCAATTTTTCAATGAACAGCAACAAAACAAGAAAGACCAGCGGGGAAACAAGAAAATATCCAGTTTTTCCCAGCTGATGAAGCAACTGGAAATATTTTCGAATTGAGCTACAATTTATGCAGAAAATACAATACTTTCATGCTCCGTCTATGTTTGTACTTTCATAAATGAAATACAGGTTGCATTTTTAATATTAATAAAGCATGCCATTATCTAGTACTTTATAACTGTTATAACGTTTGCCTGGTGCAACGAATTCACAGATTGGCGTTGGCGCATTTTACTCAATGTGAAGAGGTAACCTCTTCCCTGCTTGTTTTTACATGCATCATGGCTTTTCCCAAAAAATCATCACAGAAATACTATTTTAAATTCAATGGAGAAACCGCTTTTGAAACTCACAAGCGCTTTTGCGTTTCATCTTAGACCATGCATTCTTGATAAAAATGTTTGTATTGGTGTGTACTATCCCTTGTATAAGTTTTTCCTACCCTTTCTGAGTCATTCTGTAAAAATTTTAACATATGTTATCGAACACTGTTTAGTTCCCTCATGAGTTCTCACATCTCCACACAGACGATGTTCCAAATCGAACCACCATTCCAGACTGATGAATAAATAACTAAGTCTTCATGAAAATGGATGAAATTGTGAACTGAAGATTTTCTACGAAGAACAGGCAAGTTTAATGAAAAACTTTATGCAAATTTATAATTATTAGATTATGTAGCATGAAATATCGGATTTATAATTTGCGAAGTGATAGTTTAAATGGCTAAGTAAATATTTAAAAGTTAGAAATGTCCTTGTGTCTTTTAAAATTTTTAGTGATAAGAGTGGGTTCAAGTGCATGGCTCATATTTTATTTAATATGAATTGCTTATTTGAATTTAAATATTAATCAGTCTTTTTCTTTTAATAATCCGACACTCCTTTGTTATAAGATCTAATTATATTCAGTTAGTTAGAATATACTTAATGTCATCTTTTTACAGGTTCAGCTAAGAACATGCAACGCATCTGTGTGGTGTGTGTGTGTGTGTGGTGTGTGTGTGTGTGTGTGTGTGTGTGTGTGTGTGTGTGAATACATTAAGAAAATTGTAAGCATTGAAAGTTAAGGAGCCAAAGGGGGTGAGAATACAAGAGATTAAACGGAGTGAGACTTCTGACAACACTGTGTGTGTGAGCCAGTCTTCCTGTTCCCTTTTTACGTTTCTGTGATCAAGTTTTCATGGAAGCACATATATTGAAGACACTTGATGAATCTGCAATTCTCTGTTAATCGATAAAAGCTATCCATAGTCATCGCATCACGCTTGATTTATGTGTATTTTGCACAATTTTCTTAAAAAATGTTAATGAAATACATTAGAAAATCTGTTTATGTTTTGGAAAGGGATGACTATCATACCCCTACAAGGTTTGAAACAATAAAATACCGAAATAATAAGGCTTTAATTTAAGAAAAAATGAAGCGTTTTCTGTTTAGAATGGAGAAAATGACGAACTCAAACAGTAACGCCCTAATGAACATGAAAAACACACACGAGGTCGTTACTCTATAACTTCTTACTCAAACTTTATATATTCAGTTGGAAGCCACTTTTTCTTCTGTCAGCGTTGATAGATGTGAATATTCCTCTTTGATTCAAGAAACCAGGTTTGGTACACCAATCATACGTTTACAAAAAGAGCAATGGGCAGCTTTCAATATTTAGCGGTTTGATAACATTCATTGTACTGATATTTATCAAAGACATCAAAAAGAGTTCAGTAGCAAATAAAATTATCGGAGCAGATGACCTAATTCAACAAAGATCGCATCAATATCACCCATAAAATTACCGGTGAATTTTTCAAGAGTAGAAGAAATATTTATCTGTAGCATGTGTCGCTTGAAATGCAGTTGCTTTTAATGTATTTCAGGGACAAATTAATGACAAGTGACAAAGAAGATCAAATTTAGAAGAACTCTATCACTCATATAAAGAATCTGACATCGCTAACTTCATCAAAGTATAACGAATTAAATGGTCAGCCCACGTTGTCAGAATGGACGACCAATTGGCATACGAATAAATGTTAAAGGGCCAACTAATTGGCACACGGAGAAATGTTAGCCAAATTTAAGATGGCCTAGAAAAAGACCTCCTAGTTTTGAGAACTGAAAGTTGAAGAACACTAACTGGAAGAATATTGGCCTGGAAAAGGCTTCTTGAGAAGGCCAAGGCCCACCCTGGGCTGTCGAGCCATTGAGGAAGAAAGAAAGGGACAAAAATTATTTACAAACAATTATGATTCTGAAACGTGTGGGCTTATGTAAGAGTTCCGAAATTGAAAGGCAGTGGAAAAAATATGAAAAACTATATTTAGAATTTTCATTATGTATACCGAAAATTTAAAATGATTTCTCTTGGTATTTATAAGACAATTTCAATGGGACTGCAAAACTGAAGGAACCTGTGAAAAACGATGCTTATCTTTATATTGCTTAAATGATTTTATTCAGTGTATATTCCCAGGAATATCTGAATATGTGAATCTTTCGAATCCTTCTTTAGTTTAGACATTTTAACACAGGAAAGGAATCCAATAAAGATATGAAGAGTACGATATTCCAGGAACAATTATTAAAAGTAAGCATATATTCTTTTTTTACAATAGTGATTGCTTTTGGAATCTTTTTTATGTGTAATGATAGCCTTCTGTAATTTTCTAATGTATAATATTTTTAAATAATATTGTAAGAGTTTTCAATATAACTTTTTAATATGTTTATTGTAGTTATACAGTTTTATTCCCTGTATTATCTAGCTAAATTAATTAACTCCAAATGTAATTATGTAGTTGGGTTAGATACATTTTGTAAATAATTAATTGGAAATAGAAATTTGATCTCATCTCTGTGGGGGGAAAAAAAAAAGGAAAACGAGTTTTATACTCGAATAAGCCCGTGAAACGCCGGGATAAATAGAGGAGGGGGGATCCTTCCTGACAAGGAAAAGAAGTGGAAGAAAATTTCGGAAAAGGGAATTTTAATGACATAAATATAGAAAACACTGATATTTTGCGTATACACTACACCAAGAAGCGCTGGTGTTGAAAGGGACAATTTCCATGGGGATAAAGTTATATTCTCGGTAAAAGCCCATGCAACGCCAGGCTAAGCGGAGGGCAAACAGAGCCGTCCGAAGGGGCAAAGAGGTGAAAGAAATTTCAAAAAAGGGAATTTAATGATCTATTAATATATAGGTCACACACAAACACTAGGAATTGCTGACACCGAGAGGAGAAGGAGAATTTTCTATGTGCAAAAAGTTATACACTCGAAAAAGCCCATGCAAAGCCAGGCTATGCAGCCAGTTTTCTATATAATGTGTATGTGTTAATATACCTTCTATAGTATTGTTATATTATATTCTCATGTATTAATTATATATATATATATATGTAATAGTTCTAATATTTATAGTATTACATTTTAAAATAATCATACATTTTGCGTATTATTTTACTTTTTTATCCATTTAGATATTTTTCACCAAGACTCAAGAAACCAAACAGGAAAAACTGAAAAAGTCTATAAAGGACCGACAACGACAAAGTTTGAATTTTTAAATACTGTAAAAAGATATCATCCATAAACATGGTTTGTATCAAAAGTAATGAGAATGATTTTTTACGGGACGTAGAGGGATCGGGAAAGATAAAGAAACACGTTGAGGGGGGGGGGGAGCGGCAAGGAAAATAATTTGATCTTATTCACGTTATATGCGCCTTCTCACGGCGGGGCAAGCAGACAAATTGAATGTCATGTAGAGCAGCATGAAGAAATCTTGGGCTAAGATAATGCTGAAATAAACAAGAAGAAAGAAGAGAAAGACCTTTCATTATTCATCGAAAATTATCATCTTAAAAATCAGTCATCACTTTACAACCTGAAATTCGACAACTTCCTAGTAGATCAATAACCGATTCTTCTCGAAATGTCAGACAATTATGACAGGACATACATGGGTGTAACTACTGCAGTATCAATGATACTGGGGCCCCAAGCTTCAGGACCTCCAAAATGTGTAAGCAAAAAACCGTGGAGTGGCGCAAACGTGATTAAATTTTACGTTTAAAGAAGGAAGTTATGGCTCTTTAATCATTCAGTGTATGAACAAATGATTGATATTTTCCCCTTTATGGGCTGCATATTGCCGACTAAGCCTTTACAGACACAGCAAGTCCCCAAATGTGAGAGCCATTTCATGGTGGATCTCGTGGCAAATTCAGACGCTTGAATTAATCTTAATTCAAGCTCTCGTCGTATACTAACTATTGCCATGAGTACCAGAGCTAAATTGATACTCAAGGGATCTTTTACGTGCCACGTAATCATACGATTTTCGCGCTACCTCTAAGCCACCGAGCCGACATGACTGATAAAAAGATCAACAATTTCTTAACGAAATGAAACTCATTTATTCCCAAAAAGGGGTTTCGCCTGCAAACTGATTCTTCGAGAAATACTAGACTTTCAAGGACAGATAACAGATGGCAGAACAAAGAGAACGAAGAACATTCGTGGACATTACAGATGAGAATCAAGTGCCTCGTCTGCAGTAAGAAAATAAAATAAAACTGAACATTTCACTGCAAAGAAATTAGGACAATGAAAATAATCACCGAATCATCAAAAGAGAACCACTCGAAACACATTTCAAAGAAGCGACGTTTGAACAAATACAGGCTGCGGTAGCCTAGTGGTCAAGGTAACGTACTCGTGGCCGGCGTGTCATGAGTTCGAGCCTAGTGCCGCTGAAGACCCATCATGTAGAAGAGATCGTTGCACGTCAAATCTGTCGAGGCTCAAACATCCTCTCATTGGTGTGGAAGTTAGGAGGGGGGGGGCGAGCTCAAGTTTCTTCTTGGACCATGGTTCAAAATGACGAGGTCAGTCGTCAGTACCCCTCGTCCAGCTTTATAGTGCGGGGTACACACGATGTACACTCACTTTGAACAAGTATATCACCATTTTTCGTTCTTAGAGGAATCGTATCGTTTCGACTTTCCCCAAGCAATCTCCGACTGGATTTCCTAAAAATTATTTATATTCCTAAAAACTGAAAAGGGGCAATGAAAATTGTAAAAGAGATGCGTGGACTTCGAACTGTAGTACTATGAAAATGAGCGACATTGTCTCGATTATAAATGAATATCTGTAGTATCTATATAAGAAAAGTATTAAGTCATTCTCGTTACTTTTGAAACAGACTTATGTAGTGTAATGGAATGTAAAATATATTTATCATAATAAACAACAAAAATTTAGTTGTATTTGAATTCAATAAAAAATGACACCAGAATAACATAAAAACACAAACGTTATATTGAACCACAGCCACACCCCGAATTAACGAATTCACAGTTTGTTCATTAATTCAGGGTTATTCGTTATGTCGGGGTCCAAACAAAATACAATTTTTTTGCACTTATCTTTTGGAGGTTCTGTAAGAAACTACACAAGAAATATCCGTAGTTAGAAATTATACACTTTTTATTCAAGAGATTAAAATACTAACTATTAATGAATTATTATACTTTCTGGTTCACCCATTCTCGGGTTACTTCATTTTAATTGGAAAATTTAAAATACTGACTAATATATGTTTTTGAAAATCTCTTTGATCGCTGACTCAAAAGATTTCTTTTTCGACTCAATGCAAAGAAAATACTCCATCATTTACATCCAACCAGGGACGTCTTAAGGCATGAACCAACTGGGCTGGGGCCCAGGGCCTCGCCTTAAGTGGGGGCGTCGTTTTGTTCTCGATTTTGTTTTAATAAGATCATGATTCGGATAATTTTATTGGTCAAATATTATTCCCGTATATATTCCCCGAAAAACAGGGAATTTCAAGCTGCATGTCATTTGGCAGAAGTGATAATACTGCATTATTATCTGATGACCGTTGTTTATGTCCAGGCCTAGGTCTAATACCATAAAACAATCATTCAACTTATTTAGTCAAAAATGCCGGCCCCCCTTCATTTTTATCGGGAAAAGAGAAATATTCGTTAAATCGAGGTGCAATTGTATTTGCAAGAGAGCAATATTTCAATTCCTAATATTAGCTCGCTCTATATATTTATTTATATATATATCTTGTTCAAATTTCCAATCGTTAATAAAATACTTTCTATTCCCAGGCAAGTTCAAACAATTTTTTCTTAAACTTGTAGTGAATAACACTTGATGTTAACACAGTTTTTTTCAAATAATTATTCATTAATTACCGGTTAATAAATTAAATTAATTATCGGTTTTTGACACCAATTTAGATTAGTCTCCATTGTTGTAACAATGTAACTGTTAAAACAACGACAAAAGTTGGCGTTGAAAACCGGTTTTTCAGCCAAACTAGCCAAACCGGGGGTGCATTGTTACAACAATGCTGACAAATCATGCTCTTTTTTCAATTCCTACTTTTTGTTCACTCTATCCCTATATATATATACATAATAAAATACTTTATATTTATCCATTCAAAGTAGGAATTGACTTAAAAATTTTTTTTATATTTCTTGTTCAACTGTTTTTGATTTTAAAGAGAGAGTGAAAGAAAACACTCATCCCATCGCACTTAGTATTTTTGGAATATTATTCGCCAAAGAAAGAGGAAACTGCACTTCATACCCTTGCTTCGGGCTTTCCTGTCCTGAAAAAACACACAACTGTTATCTAACAATACAGAAATAAAGTACAACCTCTTCTTCACTATATTTTGTACATTTGAATTAGATATTGTACGATCGAGCTTTGGAATCGACATAATCAACAAAGAGTTCGTTTCCTTGATCCTTTCGGCTCTATCCCCACCAGCTGTTCTCAAATACAGTAATACCCCGAACTTAAGCGATAGGGGGGACTGAGGGATAACCGCGAAATTCGAGGTATAATTTCGCAAATAAATACAAAAAAAATTTATTTTTAATTGCGTTCGAAAACAAAAGAAAATAATTGTGAAAAAATAATTATAAATCTTATATAACACAAATACAAAATCGCAAGCGGAAATCATTTCGATGTAGATTTCATAAAATCTTATAAAGTAGTATTGTGCTCGAACATTTTTGTGGCTAAAGGTGTAGCCCTTGGATTTGGTGATACATATCTAGGTGCCAGAATGAATTCGATTTTTTATTTCTTCGGCTTCGCTTCACTACTCTCGGAACATCTATCGCTACATATTGGTGTTCGGCAGCTGATTTTGGTTTCCAAAAAAATTGGCTTCACCAAGGGGTTACCTATTCTACAATTTAAACAAGTTTACTATTTACTGTCTTGACCCAGTGCAGCATCATGGTACTTGGACGAAGCTGGCAGGTTTTTTGTACCGAATGAGCTAGGACAATTATTAATACGAGTTTGGGGCATAAGTCATGGCACTATTTTTTTTCTTGTAGATATGTGAACGGATCTCAAACGTATATGAGTCGCGCGGAAGTTCTGCAGGCATATTGTGTATACCGAACAACAGATGGTCTGTGATAGCTGGTAGTAGCGCAGCAAGGCTGTGAAATCAGTCAGTTGGTGAGTGTCGAGTGAGATGGAAGTAACCCGTGTTGAGCAGCGCGCTTACATCAAAATAGCCGTTCTCGAGGGAGAAATGAGATGGAATGTCACAGTGAATTTGTGGAAGCCTTGCGAATAATGCCCTAACATACCGTACAGTAGCACGGTGAGTAGGAAAGTTTCAGCAAGGACGTGTGTCAACCAGTGATGAGCAACCTTCTGGACGACGCTCAGTGTGCGGACCGATTTGGCACGTGCGTCATCGAGCAGCTCATGGATGAAGACAAACGATGGACGCTACTGGAGTTAGAGAGGGCAAGTGCATCGAGAAACGCACAATAAATGTATCGTCATGTCAACTTTATGTTTCTGTGTTGTCATTCTTTTGTACGTGAAGGCATATTGCCCTGTATATGCCGTAATAAATTAGTGTGTTACGATATTTCAGTGATATTCATTGTCCACGCATGTAGTTAACACCTTATCCTTTCGTCTGTAAATATCACATTTTCTAACCGGACTGGTATCTTCAAGGGAAAAAAATAGTTGCCATGACTTTTGCATCAACCCTCGTAGTTATCCATTTTTAAATAGATAAATATTAGAAATTAACTAGTATTGAAATACCTGAAATCACTGATGAAAATTTAATAACATTTTAGAGCGAAAAGGTTATAATAATTGTGTGTGTGTCCATTTTTATTACGTTTAGATGTGAGAGAGGGAGTGAATATTAACATCGCCCTGTTCAACTGCTCGGGGGCTTTTGTCGAGGAACCTTAAATTATGTACATGGTTAAGTAACGAGGACGACACCTGAGCTGTGTGGCGTTCTCCTCGCCTAACTTCCACATCAAACCAATGGGAGGATGTTTTAGCCTCGACATATTTCACTTGCATCGGCCCCTCTGAATGGTGGGTCTTCAGCGGTACTGGGCTCGAACTCATGATACGCTCCACGAGTCCGCTACCTTGACTACTAGGCTAAAGCGGCTTATTCGTTTATTACGTTTAGGCGTTGTGTCAATATTTGGAACTTCGTCAATGGAAATTAATTCCGTGACATATACTGAACTGATTGATATCTAGTGTGCAATTGCTTTATTCGGCTATCTCTAGTTCCTAATCGGAAAAATCTTTCCCAAAGCAGTTAGAACAGGTTCAAAAAACTTTCGACAGCCATATTTCATTCTTTAACGATCAAGTAATCGTCATTCTGTAGAATATATAGCTATAAATAGTAGAATTCAATAATTTTATAAACTTTAACTGACTTGTCTAGCTATTTCATGAAATACCTAGTTATTCTGTGAAATCACGGATTTCACACTTTAACGGTAACGTATATATATAATTCCGAAAAAGACGAAGAATATTAAGCGTTTCAGTTTATGACTTTAATTTGATATCGGTATGCAACGGATTTTTCCGCCAACGAGTAGCAAAATTTCGCGAATTTACAACAATAACTTCACAATATAACATTAGATTGGCCACCGATGATTTATTTGGCGTATGAGAGAGAGATAGGATTTTATGATTATTTGAGATATATAAGATCCGGCTTGGGGGCCCAAGCCCTGACCTTGCGGGGGAAGCTCAATTATTTTCTGTTACGCCACTGTAACAGTCACAATAAACTTAATTCTTCATCAAATAAGTGTGATTTTTATAAATAATTCTACATCTGTGGTCTTGCGTAATGCCATTATTTCCAAAAAATGATAAACATTGTCTTTTTTTTTATTTTTTAAAATTTGAATTTATGTTTATTATTCTATTCACAAAATTGTGTAAGACAAGCATTTTCATTGTCCGTCGAGTAGGTGAGTTCTTTTTTAATGTCAAAGATTTAATTGTTTAAATAATTTTAGAAGAATAAAAAAATTTTGAATAAACAATTTTTGATTTTATTTCCTGGAGCAGGAAATAATTGTTGATTTTCCCCTTTGAATGAGATTGATCTTATTCGCATTGTACTTTTAAATGTCTGAAAACTAAGGCTTTCACAATGTTTTTGTGAATGGGAAAAAAATAAAATGTGTGTATTTTTTATACGTACGTATGAACACCTTACCGGAATTTATCGCCAAAGATTAACTACATGTCATAGAATAATTGCCAAAAACTTTTCATGTTATGGCAGTCTATTTTATATCATCTTAAGGACAATTTCTAAACATTTTCCTAAGTAAACAAAAATTTGTTAAAATTTTCAACAAATTGTCAATGACATGGGGTGAATAATAAATTCCATTTTTCCTTTCATTAAATTAAAAAAAAAACTTAATTTTTAAACCAAATTTACTCAGGTGAGTCATTTTGAGATTAAAAACAATTTTAAATACTTCAGATGATAATTTAATCATCAATGTAAGAATGTAAGAATTTCTGCCGATGAATTTTTTGGACCTGGTTATTCTTGATAACTTATTAAAACAAAATCATTTAAAAAAATCGGAGAACTTCTGTACTTGTGTATTTTTTTATATTTTTACTGCATTATCATATTTTTAATAATATATGTAACTATACAATATATTGGAAAATAAATTTTCATGTTTTAAATACAATAGAAAATGATTGAGATATAGATGCAACAAAATATTGTACTGAAACAGTAAAGTCCCGAAAATTTGGTACTCAATAACCTGGAAGTCCGGATTACTCGGCCACTCGCTAGGAAAAAACGGAAAACGGGTCTTTGCGGGTCGGAAAAACTCACGTGTATATTTCATAAAAAAATGCCGGAAAAGTATGAAGACGATAACGTTAAGGACACCACACAAACTGCTAAAACAACACATAGTGAGAGACTAAAGACTATGGAAATCGTCTTTCAATAATTGGAACGACAAGGTGCGTCGATAATGGACTTACTGTTCCTTCGTCGTCTTCGTGATGAAGCAGCAAAACGCAGAGTGCCGTACGGAAGACAACGGGATATTACGCATTTCTTTAAAAAAATGTAGCCAGTGTTTGGAAAGTCAGCTACTTAATTTTCATTACAGACAGCTGTATGCATTCAAAAAGTATTGTTACGAATTTTGTATAAAATAATGTAAATAATTTGTATTTGGATGGGCAATGCCTTTATATTACTCTATGCTATATTTATTTCATGATAAAATTGTAATATTCACAAGCAACGCCGTCCCTTACGTTATAATGGCGATTCATGGGAACTTGGCGAAATATTGGCGATAGAGCCAAGTTGGCATCATTTTTGGCGACCACTTTGGCGGCATTGGCGATCATGTTGGCGAGTTCGGGACCCTCTGGATTCTTCTAGAAATTAGTAGAGAAATCCACTAATTTCACGATCTGTGGCGCGAGCGCATCTTTCCAGAATTTTCGGCCTCTGCTATAAATAAAGAGAGCCTCGCCGCAACGGTCAGTCTGATTTCAACCAGCGAGTAGTGAGCATTGTTTTGATTAGCGATCAGCTCGGCTGTGCTTGTGAATAATCATTTACATACGTGCATTTTAGACACTGCTTATTGTGTCTGAGTGCTGTTGAAGGTGTGAAATCCTTCTGCTATTTAATCTGTGAATTTTGCTGCTGAATCCTGTATTTCAAGGATTGATTTTCGACAATAAATACTCATCGCTCTTAAAGAACTGCCTTGTTATTTACGACTGATTTTGCATAAAATCCTCGAACCCCGATCTACGTAACAGTATTTTTCTGATATGTGTCTAATCGGGTAAATTGCTGTATACTACGCATTCATTCATTTTCATATAAAAAAATGCTTTATACAGTAGTGTAACGGAGAATATTAGCCCTCCCCTCCAAAATCAGGTTTTGGACCGTCAACTGCACTTGGCTTCAGTCAGGGTTTGGGCCCCCCGCAATGCGGGCTTTGTGGAGGAGCACGTTATACCACTGGTTTTATGCTTTCAAAAAGCACGCACTTCTTTTTATAAGAGTATTTGGGCAGTTTATTTTCTGTTGTATTCTCAAGAAAACAATATATACAATATTTTCTGAGGAAACACTCGTGCTTGTTCTTTTATAATTCCATCCTCGATAACGTAGCATTTTCACAAACTCGGCCAATATTCGGCCCACCTTAAGCCAAATTTTCGGGATCTTACTGTATATATATTTTCTATAATATACGTATATGTTTCTATACGACTTACTAGTTTATGTAGATGCAATTTTTCCTGTAAAAATAATTAAAATAATTAAATTTATTGTAATGGGAAAACTTGTAACTATTGTAATAGGGACTCAATATTTTAAGAAGCATTGCATACGCTTTAATATTACATATACCTTAAACTATATATAAACGTTATTTGAATAAGATTTATCATATAATCACTGTAACTTCTTTAAATATATGAATACAAATTCAAATTACTATCTCTCAGTAATAACATATTTTCAAACATTTGTTGTTGTTGATTATTCTTACTTATTGTTTTCTGTTTTGTTTTACTTTCTGTCCTATTTTTAAATCCTACCGAAAAATCGTAAACATGCAATCATCCAATCATCATATCTTATTGATTACATTCATACTATTATAAATTGTAACGTTTGAAATAGTTGTGAAAAAATGAGATATCGAATCTGATTTAGAGGGAAAAATTAATGAGAAGTCAATTAAGTTATAAAAAGTTTTTTTGACTATTATTACTATTCCCGTATATATATCAGAAAATGTTTCATAGCAACAACCAGGGACGTCTTAAGGTATGGATCAACTGGGCTGGGACTAGGGCTTCTGCCGCAGTGGGGGCCTCGTCTCGATCTCGATTCAGCCTTAGTAAGATCATAATTGGAATAATTTCAATGGTCAAATGTTATTTCCGATTGTATTCTCCGAAAAACTTGAAATTTTGGACAATATGTGTGATATGGACATGTGATGACCGTCGTCCACGTACAGGCCTAAGCCTACCACCATACCCATCGTTATTCATTCAGTAAAAGGCGGCAGTCGGTCGAGCCGGTTAATACGATTGTAAAAAAGTCCTGCACATTTATTTGTTTAGGGCAATTGCTTGTACTAGTATTTGACAACGTATGCTATGTACTGTTTAGGGTCGTAGGTGGCCTACTTTTGGGTAGGGACCCAGATACTCCTATTACTACTCCTGTATAATGATATGGCATGCTACTTCTTACATCGGGCTACAGCTGGTCATTCTGTGAACAATATTAATAGCTCGATGATATGCTGATGACATCCTGCGCTGGTTGCCTTATACCCATTGCACATCATCCTGCGGCCATTTTTCAACAAAATATTCAATTCTCATACAATTAGCATGTTTCTAGACTACTTCCATGATGTCCATACTTTTCCTCGGCCAACAAAATCACACGAAAACGCTTAAGACGAATATCGGTTAACACGAAATAATAAAACTGTCCCTACCAAACTACAAAGTATTTTCACGTATTTCCCCCCTTAAAACGAGAAGATTTATCTTCTGAGAATGAACAAGATACGAAACACCAGCCAGATTGGACTATCCTATAGTATTATCGGAAGAATTCATTGCAGTAGATGATGATAATGTGTGCACATTCCCAATTATGTCAAACAAAGATATATTTTGGAGTTCGCTCTCAAAATTCAAAAATATCTTTGATGCAGACTCTGACGATGAAAATGAT
>BMAO01002226.1:0-32999 GCA_019973975.1 Trichonephila clavata | reverse complement strand
ATTCTTTTAGTTGTATTAATCTAAATGTAAGCAACCACATCTCATGTGTTATTCTAAATTTGTGGGTCTAATCAACGAACACTATTTTCGATGAGCTTCAATCCTTCAGTAGTGTCCTTAGTTGATTATATATCGTTTACAATTTTATGCTATTCTTTTAGCTTTGGAATAATACGAAAAGTTATATTTCTTCCTTTCACATTTCCTGTGTGTTTTAATTTTTTTGTGGTGTGTCTTGACTGGTCTTCTATTGTCTCACTAAAGCGCAAATACATTGATTCAATTCATAATAATTTCTAATATCATTACGAAAGGAGATATTGTGACATTAAACTACCGCTACTCTCTCTTATGGTTATTCAGACCAATAATTTCCAGCTTTTGCACTAGTTTTGTAAACACTCCTATTATATGCTGTTTATTGCAATTCCGTTATTCTGTCAACCAAGCTACCATTGTGCTACAAAGTTGCATTCTCATTTAGAATATAATGAAGTTTAATCACACACATACCTTGATAGTGTTATAAATAAAAAAATCAACGATTACTTGCTGACTAACTAATAATAAGGAAAAAACTAACTTATTTCTTTAATTGAAGAATATTTGTGTGAGGTTAAGGTATCCGACTACTTGCGATACCTTTTTGAAAAATGAATATAAGTTATTTTTCTTGTTTTAGATTTGTTTAGTACATTTAAGAAAGTATGTAAGATTAAAATAAAGAAATTATTATTACTAAGTGGGAAAATTTGGTAAAAATCACCGTAAATAAGTCGTAGGCTATTCTTTGTACAGGTTATGAAAAATTTTCAATTCCGATGGAGCTGCTATGTTATTCATTTTGAAATGACCTTCAGGATAAGAAATTTTCTAAAGCGAGCACCTTATTTTAGTTATTATCTGAAGTGCTTCAAAAACAGTGATATTATTATTCATAAGCGACTGTAAATTTGTAATAAAACAGTGGTGATAATCTGAAGGTTAAAATACAGCTACTATTGTTAAACACACACAAAAAGTTTCAGTTAATTAATTTCAAAACTTTTTCAAATCCTTCTTGAGCATTTTCAAACAAACAAAAACATTTCAGATAAAATGAGTTTAAGTATTATGACATCTTGTAAAGTAATGACATCTGCTTTTACTAAAACACTTGTAGTTTATTCCAGACGGAAAATAATACACTTGGTGCTTTATAGCTAAGATGTTATAAAATAAAATCATGAAAAATTGCTAGTTTTAGCAAATTACAATTTAAGGTAGTCGGATGCCTTAACGGAAATCACTTCTCTATATGTCGTGCATTTCTTTGTATCAACTGGCAACGATTGTCTAATGATTTCAGAAATATCCATTTGATTAGGTCTCTTATCTGAGATGTGGCTGCGAGTACATATTTGCATAGTTCAGTTGTTATGTATGAAATTTCATACATTAGAACTACTCTGTGAAATCCTATCAACTGTGTAAGCATCGACTATGAACAAACATTACCAGACAGATGAGCGGCTCTGTTAGTAAACATGACCTCAAATTAATTATTTCAGTATTGCGTGAAATTCCAACCACAACTGTTGGTGTACTAAACATTTGTAGATCAAACAGAGTAAACCCAAACCAGAATTTTGTTGAGAACTATTGTTAAGTATTCTGTAAAATAATTAGTGGAAAACATGCTGTAGTGTTACCTACAGCATTTAATGATTTTACTTGATGCAATGCATATCCATATTCCATATGTAATCTATATTTCACTTGTTTATGTTTATATGCTCCGTTAAATAAATTGAAATTCTTTTTGTCTTTTGTTGTTGTAACAAGCCGATAGTTGGTACTGCGTATATACCGTAGACGCTACTCTCAAATTGAAAATTTCACCGTGGTCAGAACCACCATCCATTATGGTGGTTAGTGACACTAACTGCCGTGTCGTAGGGCCAAGGTTCGAATCCCGGGGAAGACACGGGTGTTTGTGTTGTAATATTTTTTTTTGTGATTTGTGCTTCACACTTTCTTGTATGTAAGCCCTCGTGTGATACTTTGTGGTGCACGAGGTTATAAATGTTCTAGATAAAAAATGCTGCCAGGAGTGTAATACCGTTCCTTCGCTACTTCAAACATAATTTTGTTAGCTTGAGAATTTTGGATTGTGACGACATTATAAACATAGCTAAACTATACAACATTTAGATTCGTACTAATACGAATTTATGTGGCGGTTAAAAGTATCCTCATTTGTCGCAATTTTAAATAAAACTACGGCTTTTCAGGCACCTAAGTACTGTAATTGTAATTAGATAATTCTTTTATTTCAATTGCATGTACTTCAAAAAAAAAGAAGACTACAGTATTTGACTTGTTATTTCTTCAGCACATAATACGGAAAGAACATGGGTGGAAATGATGAAAGCATGTCAATGGTTTCTGATTTTGTGATACGCTTAGAGAAAATTTGTCGACGTAATGATACTCGTGTATTAACAAATACGCAAAGTTGATACAACAGTATTAGAAAATGTTTAAGTTATACAGGAATTTTCATTATCCCAATTTTAGTGTCATGCTACAATACACTCTTTAATGTTGGGTAATTATGTGTATTGCATGTATATGTGTGCGATGTATGAGTGTAGTGAGTGGTGGTGATTTTGGGGTTTATTGGCGCAGGCCGATTTCGTATACTGCATAAACATTATCTCTGTGGTCTGAACGGGAGAAAGAAGAATGATTTGAACCGGCAAAGAAGGGTCGAAAATGAGAAGGATCACTAGGGTGCCGGTTCATTGAAGCCGTGTTTGCAAAGAACAGTAAACCCCTTGGGAAAGGAAAAGATCACTAGAACACCACGGATTGAGCACCCGTACTCTCACTAAAGAGGTGAGCCCCCTGAAATTCTACCGTTGGTTGGTAAGTTGGTTGAATTAACACCGTATAATCGAATCTACCCTAGAAATCATAGGTGGTGGTGCTAGCCTAGTGGTAATGGTCACAAACTCGTGTTCGGCATGTAAAGGGCTCAAATCCTGATGTCACTAAAAATCCATTGTGCAGAGTATCTGATAATATGTCGGGAGATAATATGAGATCATGTTAAATATGTCGTGGCTTACAGACCTCCCATTGGTAAGGTGAGGTAGTTTGTGAGGTATTCCAGCTCAGGTGTCGTCTTCGTCACTTGGGAGAGGTTCAAAATTACGGTCCGATTCCATCGTGTTGCTTTATAGTGAGACATTATGATGAACTCTCTCTCACCCATTCTTTACCAGGATTTCAGAACTTTAGGATAAGAGAAATAGATCCCATGCTAAAATCCAACTTAAATATTGGTTTTCGATCATAGTTATTGAGTATAATCAAAAGCGACTGGATGATGGTTCGAAATTTACAAACACATCACCAGCGATTAGAAGTTTGGTTGTTGTAACACGCAAGGCTGTGAACATTAATGGGTTATGATCTGGATGCCGTAGCGCCAATGTGCAGGTAACTTTTTGAAACTTTCAACAAATACAGGAGACGAGAAGGATGTATGAGTTCGTACCCAACCCTTCCTTTAATTTTCATCAGTCCCTAAATTCCAAAAATAAATGGGTATTTAGAGCAAACAGAGATGAATCAGTCCTATCAATTCTCATCGGTAAACAAACAATCACGACTAATTGATTACCCAAGTTAATGTCATAACTATAAATCCTCAAGGTAACGTAGAATAAAAAGCAGATGTGCACCGTAAGCTGGATTTCCTCTTTGATACTTTATTATTATACAAAATAACTGAATTTATAGTTAAATATTTGGTTGAGATAAATGCTTGACTTAATAACTATAGATACATTGTCTTAAGTATCAGCTCATGGTTATTTTGTCAAGCCGTCTATTTGATCATATTTTCTAAAAACTCTCTCATGTACAAGGGTCTGACGCATGTGCTGTGCTGAGGTGATGACAGGAATGACATAAGGTTCTCTCGAATTTCGAACGATAAATGATTGCGGTGGACTACGGGTCGCCTGGGCAGCAGCTAATGGAAATTGATTCATTTGATTTGGTGCCTGTTGGAATCATGTTTTCCTAAACACTGTCATGTACAAGGGCTGATGCATATTAACTGTGCTGAGATTTGATGACAGGTATGTAAACATGGGGTTCTACATAGTTTCGAACTTGTCAATTGGTGCGGTGGACTATACGGGTCGCTGGGCGGCAGCTAAGGGACATTGATTCATTTTATTCGAGCCGCCTCCCGGTGTCATATATCTACTAAACGCCCTGTAGGGGCTGATGCATGTTAACTGGTGAGATTTGATGACAGGTATGTAAACAAGTGGATACCTCAAGCTTGGAACTTGTCAATTGATTGCGGTGGTTATACAGTCGCCTGGGCAGCAGCAATAGAAATTGATTCATTTTGGTTGCGGTGCCTTTTGGAATCATATTTACTCTAAAAACTGGCATGTGCAGGGGCGATACATGTTAGCTGTGGTGAGATTTGATGACGGGTACGTAAACGTGGGGTTCTACCTTGAGTTTCGAACGTCAGGTGATTGCGGAGAAATATACGAGTCTTGTAGGAGCTGTTAATGGAGTGATTGTTTAGTCCCGGGAACATGTTGGAATCATATTTCCTAAATACTGTCATGTACAGGGCTGATGCATAATTAACTTTAATGCTGAGATTTGTTGGCCAATTGTAAACATGGGTTTCTTCCTCAGTTTCGAACTTGATGGTGTTGCGTGGACTATACGGGTTGCTTGGGCAGCAGCTGAGGACATTGATTCATTTGGTCGAGCCGCCTGTTGAGTCATATCTACTAAAAACCTGTAGAAGTGGTCGTATTAACTTTCTGAGATTTGATGGCAACATAAGGCAATTGTCATTTTGTGTACATTGCGTGGAACATTAAATCTATCATCCACTCATTCATAATAAATGAAAACAGATATCAATCATTGGCATGAGCAAATGGTACAGCGCGTTTTCATGTTGTATTTAATAATGCAGCAGCGAACTTTACTGTAATGCAATGACATAAACTATCATTAAAAATCCAGTTTCTAAAAAGTTAATCAACATTGCATTATTGAAGAATTGAATAAACTTATTATGGCTGGAAATTTTTAAAACATGGATTTAGCTTAACTGGAGAGATAGGATGGCAGTTTGGCTGTCTAATTTAGTCTTTAGACTTTTTAACCTTGCATCATCATGAAATGGTAAGAATACGGTCTAAATTGGTTAATCGGTATTTTTACACGGGCAACAAAATAACGATAAATTAGAGTGTCAGCTCTGGGTGTGAGTTACATTTTAAAGAATGCATTGAAGTTAATGATAGAGTAAGGTTTTAATTTGGTGCATTACTTTCGAAGAAAGCACTTTTCAACCAGACCCATCATCTTAACAGACTGTCTATGATGTCCCAAGAAAGAGTTCCAAATGATGCTCTTTCCTACTGGGATGTGTATCAACTGTAATATTTGTTGGGAAACATTTTCCTAGAATCTCTCAAAGACCATCAACAGCGAAAAAGACTTTCCTCTCTAGGAAGGTGGTAAGTGGTGAGAGTGGCGCTCACAGGAATTTCTCAAGGGGGAGGGTCCACGGTCAACCATTCTCGTACCATATCTCAATACGTCACCAAACATATTTTTTTTATTTTGTCGATTAGCGGGGAAAGTAGAAGTAAAAAATTTATTGAATCAATAATTAGCATTAATTAATAAAATTAATTATTAATGACAAACACTTAAATCTTATGTACTATATACATAGGATTATATTCAATCAAAAAATGAAGGGCTATGGGAAGGGTCTGGACCCGGAAACCCCCTCCCTCGTGTATACGCACTGGTAGTGACCCTTTCTCCTGCAGGTCACGAACAAACAAGATATCAATCATTGGCATGGCCAAGTAATTTTAGCGCGTTTTTCACATGTTGTATTTTACAATAGAAAAATTCCGGAAAACTATGGGAAAATTTAAATATTATTCGACTCATCTAGGGTAGAAATGTGACCAAATGCCGAAACCCGAGCTCAATTGGTTGCTTATTGGCTGAGAAGAAGGTACGACAAAATATGGAACGAAGACGAAATCTGCGTCCTAATAGCGCTTTTGTTCCACTACATGAAAAACGCGCTAAAAAAGGATGAAAAAAAAAGCACTTGACGACTAAACCGAGTTTAGATTCCTTTTGTTCCCAGTCGTCCAACGCGTTTACGGCGTGCCTGTGTACTAGCAGGTTGGTGGATCAAATCACCCTGCCTCAAGCAACGTCCAAGATATTCATGGAAGATCCATCATCAGCACCACATCCCCAATTATACTTGCGATTTTTCCTATCTTCTATTGGTTTTCAGCTTTTGGTTACAGGATCCTCTGGCTGGAAACGAAGCCCTAGCTATTTTTCTTTTATCTGTATTTCCAACTCTATTGCTTGTTAATCAATGTTTTACTTTCCTCTTTTCATCTTTCTTTTACTTTCTGTTGATCTCAAATATATATTTCGAATGTTTATTACTTAGTTGAATGTAAATAAATATTTGACTCAGATAGGTTAAATTTGGTTTTTGTAGATAAATCAAATCAACCAATTTGTCAAACTTTGTCCCTTAAAATTTTGAAACTTTATAAATATGTAATTTTTGCTTTAACAGATTAAGTTAAATATCAATTGATAAATGAAGAATGGAATACATATGATACAAGAAAAAAAAATGTATCGATTTAAAGAAATGAGTAGCATAACAGTTATGTAGCTTTCTATAAATGATTTCCTATATAACTCTTATTATTAACTATCGAGACAAAATCAAAATGACAGAGATGTAACACAATTTTTCATTCTGAAAAATACTCAAAATTTATATCCCATTCTTTTATATTAAACAAAGACAGTCTTAAAGTAAGATATAACGTCAAAAACTCTATAGTGTTAAGATCTGACATATTAAGAGAAAAAGGGGCTAATAAATTAGTTATAAAACGACTTCTATAAAGGAATTTAACATTCCTTTTGAAATACAAACTCGTATATGTCTGCAGAAAGCATCTTACATCTTTATCAAATAATTCCTTCTTATAAAGAAAAGTCAACTCCCAGTGAGCTAGACTAATTTAATCCACTAAATAACAGCATTTGTCAACTCAGTAAAGTTCCAATAAAGTGTTTATATATCCTTAGATATATATTTATCTATAATTCTAGATTAGAGGCGTCTGTTTGGCGTCTTTAGATATTAAATAAGTACAGCAAACAGCTCAAACCAGCATTTGGTTACAACATAATCCTAATGCTCTTATTATAAGAATGAAAATTGTGCATATATATGAAAATTGAATATGCACAAGCAAAATATTTTCCATACTTTTCAGACATAAATCGGATTTAAAGCCACCGATATTAAGCTGGTTATTTTTAGATATCGATTTACGCTACTGATATTTTTGAAGAAATTCTTAATTAAATATTTTGAAGCTTTGTGAAATATTTGTTACTTCTAAAGTTTTACGAATATTACGCATTTGAGGGAATTCTTGAGAGTTTAAGATTAGTATATATATATATATATTACAAAAATATACTAAAAATAGTTATAAACCTAAGATAACTATCGTCATAATAGGAAAGATTTAGCCACAGAAATACTAAAAGCAAACTCCCAGCCTTAGGAACTAGGAATGCAGGTTTAAACAAAGTTTTCTGGCCAGCCAACCTTCACCTGAATTTGCCAGTATTCTGGGCCATATATATATATATATATATATATATATTTCTATAGAATTTTCTTAGAGATTCTAACATTTTTTGTGAAGTTGTGGGAATACTCAACAATTATTAATTCTATAAATTAATTACATGGACTTTTTAGATAAATTTAAAATTAAAAAATCTTCGAGAGGACATGGTACTTTTTAAATAAAAAAAAACTTTGATTTAATAGTTTTCACAAGTGTTTTATTGCGTTCTATTTTTATGTATTATGAAAAACAGCTTTAGTGCTCAAAATACCACATTCAATGCCCTTGTGTTTATCAGATTGGATAAACACGAGGATAGGTGCATGGATAGGTGCATTATCATACTGGAAAATTCCATCTTCTGCAGGAAAAAAAGTTTGCACCATTGAATGGACCTGGTCAGTTAAAATTTTTCTATACTTCTCCCCACTGACCCTTCCTTTGAGGGTTACAACTTGTCCAGCAGAAAACCACAACATGGCTTCCCACATTATGGCTTATCCACCTCTATTCTTGACGGTTGGATCAAGGTAATCACGATCATATCTCGTGCATGTGTCCTCCAAACGTGAACCCGTTATATTGTAGGGAAATGTGTGAAAGACGATTCGTCAGACCATATTTTTCTTCTATTTATCCATCGACCAGGTTTTGTGAGTGCGACACCCCTGTAGACGACGTTTGACGTACTCCATGACACGTGGCTGGAAAATTGCTACTCTGCCGTAAATGTTCTGTTTATGAAGGTGCCTTCTAATTACTATCATTGACACTGAAGAATCTAAATGATGATTGAACTGTGAGGTCATTTTACTGTAGCTGCTCGCTTTATAGACATCAAAATCTACTTAAATATCCGACCTCTTTCACTGAGATTCTTCCCGTTTACTATTTTGTTTTGCTGATCTTGTCTTACCAGGAAGTGTGTTTGCTGTCATGACTTTAGACACCTTACCTCTAGAAACGTCCAAAAGTTGGGATGTTTCGATCACACTTGCTCCAGCTAGATGGGTTCCCACAACTTGGCATCTTATAACATCTAAGAGCCTTGACATTTTACGTTTTTGGAAAAAAATCAAAAGTTTACTGAACTTTAATAAAGTTGCCACATACTGTCAGAATATATACATTTCTCTTTTTTTTTAAAAAAAAAAGTTGTAGCTATTACATTGAAATACTTACGAAGATCATTCAAAAATATCATTTTCATTCACAGATGTTCCATTATTTTGATAGCCACCCTTATTTGACACGACATTGATACACTTGTCGTTACGTGTGATCAGTTTGAAGAAATTAGTCTGGAGAAATCGGCGCCCTATGGTGGAAGGTATTGTCGCACATCCTGAATGTATATTTCATTTGTGGATATGAATAGATGCCCACTTCGACCTACATTCACCACGCTACACTTTGTATTCTTTCATTGAGCATGTAACACCAGTGACCAACCATGTGAAGAGACATGACCTCTTCCCCATACCAGGTCTATAAGCGTTTATGGATAACAGAGTACTACGTGTGTACTATATTTTGCTATTCATAGCAAAATATAGTAATGCGGCGGTCGCTAACACTTAGTTCATTTAAGTTAACTATTATAATACCCAGGTTCGTCTATTAAACTTAGTAAGCATCCAAGTGAGTTAATCTATTCTAATCAAATTCAAAGATAACGCAACTATTAATGAAATTTGCTCAGATTAAAATTAAAATAATTTAGTTTATTACATTTCTAGATTACACGATTACATTTCAAATTTAAGCATAAAAATTATCCAAGAATAAGCATTAAAGAAACATTGAATAAGAATTAAGAATTTCATGGCTCTTATCTGAAACGGAGGCAAAGTGATGGGGTGGCGAAGACAACCAGAGTCTCGCGGTCTGCGAGTTTTCTACATGGGAGGGATCTAAAGAAAACTGAGAAAAAGTGTCGATAACAGTCGCGCGGCGCGTTTTAAGGGAAGACCAAACTCCCAATTGTGTGCTTACGCGCACTCTTTGGCAAGAACCCCTATTGGTCAGTCCCTAGGCGCAAATTTAAAATTTCAATTAAATTTATGCGGTTGTTCACCCTTGAGTGCCAGTGACAACACCCCAGTCTAAAAAATTTCAACAACATCCTATAAATAAGGGCAACACACCAAATTACGAATGGTCAGGGACCATTCCCATTGCCAGCCTCCCATCAATAGTACACATTTCTATTCCCAATCAGGTTGTCGGCACACGTCTGTCTTCCATCGTGATTTGCACTCGAATAATCTCTTATACGCCGATCTGTTACTACTCCCTCTTCTTCAGTGATCTGCGCATGAGTCACTTCTCTAAGCTTACACTATTTCTGTCGCTCAGCTAGAAACAAATGCGATTTCTTACGGAGATTGTTTGTTTCACCTGCACCATCTTCTCTTGGAAAGAGCGGACAAATTTTACATTCGTAATGCCCCTCGTAAAACAATGTTTAAATGCTTTATAGTATTCTCTTAGTAAAAATCCACTAATTTATTCAACAAGTCAAATGTCATGAGCTATTGTCAAAACATTTATAATGTATTAAATGAAAAACAAGTAATATAAAAAAAATTAGTAAATTCCTAACTTGAATGGATGAATAGAGCGTATTTTATTAACGATTGAAAATTTGAACAAGATATATATATATATATATATATATAGGGAGAGAGTGAACTAATGGTAGGAATTAAAAAAAGAGCATGATTTGTCTGCATTGTAGTAACAATGCACGCCCGGTTTGGTTAGTTTGGCTGAAAAACCGTTTTTCAACGCCAACTTTTGTCATTGTTTTAACAGTTAGATTGTAACAACAATGGAGACGGATCTAAGTTGGAGTCAAAAACCGGGAATTAAAATAACTAATTAACCGGTAATTAATAATTTAATATCTGAAAAACTGTATTAACATCAAGCGTCATCCACTGCAAGTTTTAAAGAAATTATTTGAACTTGATTGGATGAGTAGAATGTATTTTATTAACGATTGAAAATTTGAACAAAATATATAGGGAGAGAGTGAGCTATTAGTAGGAATTGAATACTATAATTCACTTGTTACATATTAAGTTTCATGCCTTTATAATATAGTCATATGACATATATGAAGAATTAGTTATCAATCCTTAGTACCCTTAACTCGTAATTCTAATACCCGTTTCCAATAATCTATTGAGTTGCTCTAGTGAAACACTAATTAAACAGAATCTAATCTACTTCTAAAATGGGAAAAAAGAATGGTTGCTTTAGACAAATATATGCTAATTCTTACACATAAAATTAACGATTAAGGATTCATTGGATGTAGAAAAAAAATATTGCCCACAAATATTGGATGTCACATCGTAATAATTAAACTAAATCGATTTTACTATCCTATGTGTAAAAAAAGAAGAAATTTAGGGGGGAAAAAAATTAGAAACAAAAAAATTTCATCGACCGGTAATACCGATGAATCCAGCAATAATCCACTTACTAGAGGTTCTGTTTTTTTTATAGGTGGATTTAAAGAAGCCACTCTTTCAAGAAAGAGCTCATAAATTTGCTGCTCTCTCGAATTTTATGTCGCTTAAAAAGGAAATGAAAATAAATAAGTCTCGATTTTAAGTTACCGCTGGGGTCTTTTATAGCTGCTCTCAAACGTACGCACTTAAAAGTGCTAACACTTTCGAAAATTAATTTCGGACGCTGAAAGTTTTACGAAATGAGGGAAATTAGGGTTTAGAGGGAAACCGCCAAATGTAAATAATCATTTAGAATTCTTTCTCGACCCGCTAGGTGGTTAGGGTTAAAAACTAAATGGAAAAATTTATTTAACTCCCGCTAGTAGTAAAATTTAAACCGTTTACTCGTTATGAGAAAGTTTACGATGTTTAATGTTCTTGAAGGTATTTTTTGAGGGGTTTCTTTTTTTTTTTAATTCTCTTTTCTTTTTGTAACTTTAGTTAGTCTTTCTTAAACGGGGAATTTTTCTACAGTTAGAAGTGAGATATGACTCTCAAAGATGATAAAAAAAGAACCGTACGTTTCAAAATAACTACCGGAATGTTCAGTTTAATTACGTGGTGTAATGGTTCTTGATTTTCTTTTTTCATTTTCTGGTTCTTATGCCTCGTTTAGAACTTTATTTACAATGCATATTTTATTTTTTAAAGTAATTTAATACATCGTTTTATATTATTATATTTATACTCTAGATAATTTCGGAATTTTATGTTTTCCATTAGCGTTTTTCATCAGCGATATTTAATTTTGCATTTTTTTCTCTTGTATGTTTATGTTTTTTAGTAAAATACTACACAACACAACAAGACGTGAATAACGTTTATTTATAAAAAAAAAGTGTTAAGAGCTTAAAGTAATCTTTTCTTTGAGTTAATGAAAACTAATAAATACATTCATTTGGTAAAATTTCAGTTTTGTAATTATATCATTTTGGCATTAATGAACACCAAAAAGTGATAGAAAAATTGAATAGTTTTATTCAAGGCTTACTTCTATAGCATATTTGATGTTTGAGATAAAAATAATCTTTATAAATTTTCAATTATATATGCCTATCTTGGGACATAAGTATTTATGTATCGTGTTAATAAATTTAATTGTCTTGTGCACCGTTCTGAATGCTCAACATGAGTTAAACATTTTAGACTTACAAAGAGAAATGTGTAAGAAAAATTATTTACGAGAATCAAAACTAAATTCTTTGCTGACATCATTCTGTCTTAGAAAAAATTGGAAAATTTTCTCAGTTGTGAATAGAAAATTGGTTTTCTGGAGACCAAAGGTATGAATTCGTAATTTTATGCTAGTTATTAACATGCGGCAGTTTTCACCAAATGACCTGTTTCTTGTTAGGGAACTGAAGTTTAGCCATGGGGAAATCCAAGACCGGACACTACGACACTTATGTTCTAAGGCAAATCAAATTTTGACTCCCTTAATCTAGCCGACAGAGAGGTGACCGGCACGGTTCCCTGCTCTAGATGTGCATCCGCGTTGGGCATTCTTCGGATTGCATTCTAGAGCCAAAATGTATTAATTGTTCACAATCCCATCCATCAGATTCCAGATTATGTCCAAGTGGAAAATAGGGAAACAAACACAGGAAATTAAAACTAATAAAAATAACTCCTATTTAGAAGTTTGCTAATCCATAGTACCACAGTTATCCCAAACATATGCTCAAGCCGTTAAACCTCCAACTATATCCACTACTACTCAAAGCGATCCAAACATAACAACAAGCTTTAAAATGTTTAGAACCTATATCTTGCGCCAATTCGATTCAAAGTACAATCACAGTTCCTGTAGTCTCCACATCATCCTCATCAGCTCAAGTACAACTATAATTCTTTCCTCCTCTTTAACAATATCAAGTAAATCTCAATTACCTATACCCATTTCTGCTACTACTGCCCCTGACAATAGCCCAAATACTTCTGCTTCATTTTTACCAACTGAAACAGGCCTATTCTCTACAACTTCTAATAAATTTGCCACACTATTAACTGAAGTTCAGCCATCAGTTCCCTTACTAGAGTCTGCCACTACTACATCTATCAGTGAAACTTCTAATACATCTAAAATTCCAAAGAGTGTAAAACAAAATTCAAAGAGTGGAAGAAAGAGTACAAAAACCAGAAATCGAAATAAAAATGGCACCTCACACGGCCAAGAAAATTTTGTTTCATTAAGATTCAGAAGACGAGGACATGATTATATATGATGTAGATGTGAACATTTACTAGATTGTCACATACGTAATGGTTTCTTTCATTTCTTGACCCCAACCAGAAATCAAAGAAATTAATGCTCCGGATTTTCTGTGTGAATTTTAATTATAGTACATTTTGTTATATAATATGCATTTGTAAATTATTTTTCGATATTCTTAATTTCCCTTTTGAGCATTTTAACATACAGTGTAACATTTACAAATGAACTTTTAATACGATTTTAAAGAATATTAGCTCTTTAACATGTATTATTCATGTCATTAATTTAAATTTTAACTGTGTTTTTTAAAGTTGTTATGGAAATTTGAACAAATGTTTGCCGCAGTATAGCCGAAATCGGCTCTTACGCCAATAAAGCCCAAAATCACTTACTCACTCACCCGGCGCGACTCCCATGCCGATCTCCGGCCTCAAAACCCTCCACGTGAAGGGTGACAAGGACCAATAGACGAATAGCAGACCCGTCCACTCCCAAACAGAAATGATTCTGCATCATGTGGGGCTTGGAAGGGTGATCTTTAAATAGACACCAAATGGGGAAACCCAAAGACTCGATACGGTAAGAGGCTTCATAAATGATAGAGAGATGCTACTGTACAGACTTCCATTCCACATTCCACTCCATAACACTCCAACGGACTCTTTCACACTGGAGGTAACCTATCAAGGATCACACCTATGAACATCCCAATGTCATCCTAACAGCCTTTCATAGGTGTGACCTGGCCTTAACAGCGAGCTTAACAGCGCTGCGCCATAGTAGCAAATAAAGTATTTAACTAATAATGCTAAATGGATAAACAGATCATATTAAAGATCAAGCATGCAAGTGTTAAAATGTTATTTTTGTAAATATGAATACAGAAAAAAATTCTAGAAATTTATATGGTACTTGCGTATTATCACAACCATGCCCACATTCAAGAAAACTCACCAAATTAGCACTTCCGTTTTCACACGTGTCGTAAGCACTGAATTGGCAATCACGTGCTTCGTTTCATATTTCTCCGTTTTCCGCTATTCCAAGCCTAACCGTTCATTGATACGGAAAACTTGTTTACTAAAATCGAATTTGGGATTTACCGAATTCTTAAATAATTCAAAAAAATAGCTGCGTGAAATGGGAAAATTTTCAATTATACAGATACAGCAACCTTTTAAAATGTTTTTTGTACTGCAAAAAAAAAATCTTTATATATCTTGAAATTAAACATCTTATACATATTCGTTGGAACTATATCATACTTATTTTTTTCCGATTTATGAAGAAAAGCGCAATTTTAATTAGAACATTTATCTAAAAATTCATTAATGATAGTATTTTAATGCTTTGCTACATATAATCTTACTGCAAATAACAGTTTTAAAAAAGTAGTGTCTTCATTTTTTTTATATTAGTCAAATGCTAAAAAATACCCTTAATTCATTGTTCTAAAGATACTATTAACGCGGTTGAACGATTGGGGTAAAATAATTTCTGGATGTGACATAATTTTTAAAGAAGAAAAATAATTATCTAATTATTTTTTGAAGTAGGAAATACTTTAAGCTTAAAAACGAACTAATTACCACAGAAAATAAAATAATTACCTTCATTTCCGATTGCATCAGAGTTGACATTTTGTAAACTATTACTTTGAAAACCAGTGAGATATGAAATACTGGGAATGATAATGATCTTAAGTAACCCTTTAAAATGATTTTTCCCATAACATTTACGTTACTTAGAGGTAGCATTTCAAAGCATGTTATTAGACACAGCGGTCACAACGATAGCATAATCTGTTCATAGTAATTAATCTTTTTACCCGGTGATCCAGTTCACAGCTTTTTCAAATGTGGAAATTAATGTTACTGGGAGGAAAAGTTTACGTAGAATAAAAATAAATCTCGAACACACACACCACATTTTTAAATGGTTCTTTTTTTTTTAATGGCACTAATAAGAGAAGTGGTAATCTAAGGCATATTTGTAAATTCTGCGAATACAAATGTCGAAGTTAAATGAGGAGTTCGCGAGTTAAGATTCTATTAAAGATCTCTAGCAAAAAATAAACGAGTTTTGTATGATAAAAAATGGTTTGAAAAATGTAGCGAAGTGAAAGGGGAAAGTAGGGTAAAAACTCAATTACTTTTCCATTCATAAAAATATCGTTAATGCAAAGAAAACACGTAACAAGTATACAAAATAAAATTTCGTTAAGTTTCAGTGAGAGTTGTCTTAGGGTTTTGTTATAATTTCATCCTTGAGAACCGTTTAATTATGCAATTTTTGCTTAAATATTAAAACAATACTTTTTTACTTCAAATTGTATCAACAACAATCCATTTATTTTTCTTTTACAAAAATATTTTATATATTTTGTATTTGCTATAAATAATTTTATCATCTATGTATTGTTTCTACAACCTGTGGTAGTTTCAGTGTTTATTTTAAAATAAAAAATACCAAATTTCAATTAAAGCTTGTTTATAAATGCTTTATTTTTAAAGTACTGTTTTTTTAATTTTTAGTAGTTTTTTCCTATGCGTCATATTTTAAAATATAAAGTTAAAGCCAGAGTTACGATTACCCTTCCCTAAATATTAAACCCTTTTAAGCTAACCGATTTTCAACCCAATTTTATCCTAAGAAATCGTCAGGAGCATTTTGGAATTGTTATGATCATCCAGAACAAAGTAGACTACCCATCTGTCATTGAATTAATATTAAAAAGTCAAAAAGGAAATTGTTATCTTAATATAAAATTGGAAAAAAAAGTGAAATAGTTAGTAAAAATTATTTATATTACAAAACGGTAAAAAATTTCTAATTTGAATTTTAAAATATTTTAATTCCATATTCTACACCATACGCACCCACTCTACACCCCACCACATCACATGTCCATTATGAACCGTATGGCACACATGCTAACTACATATTAACTACACATGCCATCTCACAACCACACAACATATCATACACTACTACAAACTCATCACCACAACATATCATCGCCTATACACCACCACACCACAACACACAATCACCTATACCTATACTACATCAAAACACACCCCTATTACCACCGCCATCACCATCACCTACACATCATCTTCACAATACTATCACCTACTCATAGCACACAACATCACCGCTGCACAACACATACCGTCACAGCCTCGTATCACAATCACCTACACACCATAACAGCCTCGTATCACCATCACCACCTCACAACACATACATCACCTACACCCTATCACCACCACACAACACCATCACCTACACACTATCACCACCACACAACACCATCTCCTACACACTATCACCGCCACACAACACCATCACAATCACGCACCACCATCACCTACACAACACTATTACCTACTCACAGCACACACCATCACCGCTTCACAACACACACCATCATCTACACACCATAACCACATCATATCACCATCGCCTACACACCATAATTGCCTCATATCACCACACCACCTCACAGCGCACACTATCACCGCCTCACAACACATACCATCACCACCATACAACACTATCACCAACACACAACACCATCACGCCCCACCACACTAAGTAATACTTTTAAAAATAGAAGTGAATTTCTTTTTGCTTTAAATTAAAACATATTACATCCTTTCGCACAATGTTTAGCTAAGCATTAAATTGTCTTGTCATAATATAAGATCCGAATGAAATTATCAATAAACAAACAGCAAAGCATTAGTTAAAAATATAAATTAATATTTCTCATGTAATGAATCTTCCAAAAACTCTCTAGCTGATACAGAAATTAGAAAACAAATTACTTTAAAAATTAAACTCAACTCATATTTAAGCATTCAATTTTCGTACGTTCACACCCATATTACAAAACGTCGAGCTTTCTGCCAACATAACAACCCGTTTAAACCGAGTCTTTTAAAAAAGGATGTCACACAGAAAATCGATTGAGTTCTTAAAAATATTTTGCAAAGTGCAAAACTGTCGTGTTTTCAAATTTAAATGTTGGATCAAAGTCATTTGTTATTCTAAAACTTCATCCGATAACGACACTTGAACCAAACCTGTTGAATCTTCGAAGAACCGAATCCAATTTATTTCACCAAAGATTCTCCAAAGCCTCCCATCACCTAAAACTCAACCTTAAAATTTGAGTCTATTAAGTACTTCCTATTGTCTTCCATCTCCCTTTTCTTCGCTTTCGATTCTTTTCCCACATAAATTCGATTTCTGCAAATAAATTCGTGGATCTATTACATATTCCTATTTTCTGAATTTTCCAATATGCAGATACCAGAAAATGCATTGTACACATACGACGGGGGGGGGGCACCAGCGTGAAATTTCGTTTTGCCAAACCCAATCAAAACTTTCGACACACGCATCACTTAAAATAAGGCCCCACGCGATATAGGGGTGTTTTAATCTTGAGGGAATTACGACTCTGTGGCACCGAGCTTGCTTTAAGAGGATTTACTTGCATTAAAATTGGAAAAGTCTGTTCGAGTTGTCTGATTCTGGAATATACAATTGAAATGTGGCTCCTGTGATATTGTTGGCGTTTTGGCGTGACAAGTTTTGATTTGAAGTTTTCATATTTAAGCCTCTTCTATGATTTTGTCACTTATGTTTTATTGGGATTAATAAAATATTTGACAGGTTGAATTGTGCAAGAGAATATTTTTATGATTCGTGTGGAAAATATGAGAATATTCATACGTAATAAGTCTAATAAATCACATTTTAGTGTGATATAGTGTTGTTTAATTTCTAAAAAAAATATCCAATGGTAAAATAAAAAGTGCAAAGACACGTAATTTCTTCTTTAACTAAAGATTAGAATGTTAAATATTTTTTTACAAAATATTTGCTAAGCTTTGTTAAAATATTTGTTTTAGGCTTTTTTATTAACTGAACAACCAGACATGGAGATTATGTTTTAGAAAGTTGTGTTATATATAAAGTTCCTATGTTTCGGCTTCTCAATTCACGTTATCATAATGTTTCTACAGAGGTATAGTATAAAGTTGTTTAAGTTTAATCTGAAGCCAATATTAGTTTTAAATATTATATTGGGGGGAAATGTATAGACAGAGGTATACAATAATTTTTGCATAATATTCTAGCGAAGTATTTTTTAAAGTTAACAAAACATTTCTGGTAAGACGACAGCATGGAATGTACGTATATACGGTTTGTCAAAACAGTATGGGAGATACTTCCAGTTCATAGATTTTTATCGTAATACTTTACTTAAACATACAAATGAAACAAAAAAAAAGAAATTTATGTTATTTTAGTATATATATATATATATATATATATATATATACCATGAATATAATAATTTGAACAAAAATCATGCATTAATGCAATTATGGTTAAAATTGAAAATAAAAGAAATCGAGGTAAAAAATGTGTTAAAAAAGTATTGGGACATTTTCCAATAAATTAAGAAAAACAATTCAAACTTAGAAATTAATATCTTGTTGGGCCGTCCTTACTTTTTATGACCTCCCGAAGTCTATTTTGCATGGATTGGATCATTTTTGCAAAACAATCTATCGATTTTGGTCGACCAAATATTTTCTTAAATCCTATTTGTTAGAAATATAGTGCTCAGATAGTTTTTGCTGCAAATAATCCCACACATGTTCAATGGGATTAAGGTCTGGACATTGTGTGCAGGAGTTTTAATAACACTAGGACAGTGGTAGAGGAACCCCGGTACGCAAAAGGTTTCTATATAACAATAATATTTAGCCAAAAAACAGCCAGGATTTCCAAAAAAAAGCAGAGCTAGGATTTTTATTTATGATTTAGAAATAGATTTATTCTTATTCTAATATATGAGTGTAGATATATTTTAACAAAACATCCATTATATTATTTCAATTGATCGTAACTAAAAATATTGTGAATTTTTAAAAATTCTATTTCAAACTCCACACATAAGTCTACTATATAAAAGCAAAATATTATTATTATAGTAGCATTTTTTATGAAAGGAGAAATTTTTGCAAACATGAATTTTTTCTTCATTTTTTGCCAAAAAATTGCAATATATACATATATATGTATATATATATATATACGTATATATATGTATATATATGTATATATATGTATATATATAAATATATATATATATATATATATATATATATATGTGTGTGTGGGATTATGGCACGGAGTTCTAGGGGTATTTAAATATTTAAATTGACGAACTGCTTTTGACTAAGACTAACGTTTAATGTGGACACTTGTTACAGGACTACACACTACTACACAGATATATGATTAACAACGTTTAGACAAACTTCTTGATCTCAAAAATAGTTTCTCAGTCTTGCATTCACATCATAATTATCATACCACAGTTCACAATGGTAACACACAAAGTTTAATGATGTTTATGAAATTCAGGAATGATGTTTATGGAATTCAGGAATGATGTTTATGGAATTCAGGAATGATGTTTATGGAATTCATGGGTATCCTTCGCGTCACACCACTTCTAGCAAAAAATAGCTCGTACTTTCTCGGCCAGTACCCGGTTGTTGCCTTTTTTTAGCAGCGTTGGTTCTCAGACTTCCTCGTCGAGACCGCTCACTCGCTAATCCCCCTCTAGTCCATTCGCTCGCTGGTGGCTCGCGTCGCCAGCGCCCTCTAACGTGCGGTTTATGTGGAAATTCCCACATGTATATATAAATGTATATATATGTATGTATACATATATATGTATATATATATGTATATATATATGTATATATATATGTATATATATATGTATATATATATGTATATATATATGTATATATCTTCAATCGTTCATAAAATACTTTCTATTTATCCATTCAAGCTCAAATACATATTTTTAAATTTGTAATGGATGACACTTGATGTGCTAATACAGTTTTTTCAAATATTAATTCATTAAATCAAATTAAAAAGTGAATAAATAGTAACAAAGAAAAATAATTGTCCAACATTATGTATAGAAAAGAAAATTGTTCGTTGTGCCCCTGTAGCGCAATGGATTACGCGTTGGACTTCTAATCCGAAGGTTGTGGGTTTGAATCCCACTTGAGAGGGCGTAATTTCTGAGAATGTGATTTCTCTTTTATTATACTATTTTAATTGAATAATTAAATTTAATATATTAATAAATAGTAACAAACAAAAAAATAGCGGATCCATTTGTATAGAAAGAAAAATGGGGGAAAAATTGCAAGGAAACTGGCTTTCTATTTTGTCACTTAATATTGTGATTATGTTATATATAGATACATATTTATATTAATTGTAAGTATTTAATAAAAACTAACTAAAATAAAAATGTTCTTTGTTTACCTTAGGAAATGACTAAATTTTTTTCATATTACTTGTTTGTGAAAACAATCTTAAAACAATGTGAAAAGTATATACTTATTCAACTCACATTAAATATTCACGCAGTAATCATTTATTTTTTCTAAGAACCTGCACGTGTTTTCAAAAAGAAAATGTTCCCTTCATATATAACTCTAGATTTTAAATAATTTTTCTACTTTATATGTGTATTCCTGTATGTCAGCACAGACGTCAAATGCGAGTTTCTTTTGATCAGTCTGACTGTCATACTATATCCCATGAGCCCTCTGCCACTTAGAAACACACAACCCCACCATCTATTTTTATTACATTTTACTACTCCCACGAAAAAAGAAAACTGAGTGTGAAACATTTTACCAATAAATATGAGCAAAATGTAGAGCCACACATGTAAAAGACATAGTAATAATTATCTTGTAACTCTTTCAGAAATTAAAGGCTATTAATGTTGTTAATTGATAACAAAGTAGGAATCTAAGACTCTTGAGGATTGGGTAGCTTGAGTTTGAATGCTCCAACGAAAATGAGTCGTGCATGCAAATGAGAAGTTCAGTGCAGACTGTAGCAGGTGGCACTCAACCGGCTGACATATTTCAAACGGCCATGGCTTGTAGAATGCCAAGTAGGGCAAATAAGTGGAGGTCCATATCAGTGTTATATACTTGAAATATATGCATTACGATATCAGACTACCTTAAAATTGTGAATTTTGCCAAAGTTGACATTTTTTTTATGATTTTATTTTATAGGCTGTCTTATTAGCTTTCTAAAAATACCAAGTTTATTATTTTTCGTTCACTAGAAAAAAACTACAAGCGTTTTAGTAAAAGCAGATGTCAATACTTTAAGCGAGATGGCATACTTTAAAACACGTTTTACTCGAAATGTTTTTTTTAAAATGCTCAAAGGGGCCAGCGATTGCTAAAAAAGTTTTCAAAATAATTAACTGAAATTTTTTTTGTATGTTTTGTATAACAATAGAAGTGTTTTAACCTTCAGATTTATCATTCACTGCTTTATTACAAAATTTACACTCCCTTATGTAAACATAATCCTTGTTTTCTTAAAGAAATTTCATATAATAACTAAGAAAAATTGCTCTAGTTTTTGTAAAAATTAAAATATTTCTTATCCTGAAAGTCATTTTAAAAAATAATAACATAGTAACATAGGATAATTGAAAAATTGAATATTTGTTCATAAACTTTTGGTATAGAATGGGCCGCGCTTTTGTAATTTTTTGTAAATTTTTACCCATTTTAGTAATAATATAATTTCTTTTTCTCTTTTTAATTTTAGCATATAATTCTTAACACACACACATGTACAAAAACCAATCTAAAAACCACAAAAAAAAAAAAAATCCCCGTATCTCGATTTTTCTTTAAAAAAATTGTAGCACATAGTTGGATACCTTAAAATCTTTAGAATATTCTTTGAGAAGTTACACATCTCGCGTTACCAAGTTATTAAGTAAATTTAAAAATCACCCACAATTTTTATGTAATTATTTGAAATTACTCAACCTTAATATAACTGAAAGAAATGGATTTCAATGGATGACGTTTATACTAAGTTTTTACATAAAATTATTAATTTGAAGTGTTGATTTGTACTTGATTTATATTTTATTTTACGTCACATTTTGAAGGAACAAAACGGCTGTTGGCGAAGAAACTAACAGTTTTAAGCCAAGGTCAAGTGATGAGAATGACATCTCAGCCTTCCCATTCTGGGCCAACGTGTAGACATTGACCTTTGATAAAAACTTAACTTCATGTCGAACTTCGACACCAGCTGTAGGATTATTCAGTGACCAGAAATGTTTGTTCTGCTTTTTGTGCATAGTTTAACACAGTGTTTCTCAAACTGGGGGCGCACCCCCTTAAGAGTGGGGATGCGAGCATTTTGAAAAGTCGATAACAAAAGATTATTTTAAAATATTATCAATTTTCTGAAGTTTATAAACAAAATACATTCTGGTTTAATAAAAAATAAAATACACCTATTTAAACTGCAACTTATAAATGTATCAGTACTTCACAATGCATTTTGTAATTATTTTAACAATACTAAGTTAAGAACAAATTCAATAATTACCATTGACCCCATGGGGTTTTCATGTATACAATTATATACAAAAGGTAACACATTTGTCTTAATAATTTATACGGTTTATAATTAATCCCTTATCTGCCGATTAAAAGCTACGCGATTCGCTCCCAAATGCCGCCGTTTTCACTTAGGCGTGCGTAGGTGATATATTGGGATGTAGGGGTAAAGGAATAAATATAAGCAAATCTTCCAATATTAGAAATCTTTCACAAACACTCTCTTTGTTAAGGTCCTTTTACTACATTTCAATGCCTTCGGAATAAATTTATGGATAGCAGTGCACAGAAAAGATCGTACTTCGGAAGGACGTATATATACGTCCGGTGTAATTAAAGCTTTTGCTGAGCGAGACGTTTATATACGCCTGTGGAACTTAAGAGGTTAAAGTCGTATTGTAGCTTTAGTGCCAAAGTATATTATTACTGAATTCAATACATTGTTATTGTATGAAGGAGGGTGCGATGGAAATTATGATTGAATATTGAGTCGTAAATATTGAAACTTTGAGAAGAACTGGTTTAACGTGCAAAGGCATGTCTCATCTATTTTATTATTTTCATGTATATAACTCGTATTGTTTTTTACAAAAAGAACTGTAACTAAGTTTACAGCAGGGCTTTCATTATTGGGCTGACAACGGATTTAAACAGGCACACTGTATTAAACATTTTTGCTCATGACGACAAACGAAAACTCGAAATGTAAAAAAATAATCTAAAATTTTCTTACATTTTTTTGGGCCATTTACTTGTTTTTTCTTCGCATACATTGTTTAGTTCTTTTTTTTTTTTTTTTTTTTTAAATTCTGCTGCACTTTTTCAAATTATCTCCTCTTGATATTAGGTAAATAAAATTTGTTTGTGTTGTATTGCCGAAAAATGTTCAAATAAGATTTTTTTTTAAATTAAAATTAAGTAGTTCTTAAGATTGAAATACTTGTTTTACTTTTACTGTCTAGACGCTTAATTATTTCTAGAATATAAAGCCTCATAAAATAAATATTCGAATTTATAAATTAAACTTTTCGGTAGCTCTTAGTAGTAAAACTTTAAAAAAAATTTAACCCGTATTTCAGTACTTTTCAAAAATTTTTTTGTATGGTTTATAATACATTTCCAAAGAAATCAAACTTCTGAAAGCAGCGCTTTTTATAGGGATATCATATAAAAGTTTATAATCTACAATGTATAAGCTAAATTTTGGTATAGAAGATTTGTTGCAAAAGGAATCAAAGAAGTTATCTATTCAACTTTTACCATCTGATGATCTATTCGACTTTTACCATAATAGTATTTTTATAGCATCACGAAAAACTTTCTTTTCAGATAGATATAGATGTATCTAGTTAATTAGTAACTATAATTACAGTATATCTTTTTTCCGATCATCTTTTTTATGTATATTGTGGCTACGGTAGCCTATTGGTTGGGGTCGCGAGCTTGTGACCGATGTGTCATGAGTTCGAACCTTGGGTTACTGAAGATCTGCCTGTAGAGGGTCTGACGCCCATTAAATCACGTCGTGGCTCAAACGTTCTCCCGTTATTGCAACACGACTGTTTCACGAGAAAGATGTCAGCTAAGGTGCCATCCACTTGACTGTGGTGTAACATCGTGGCCCCTTTAAATTACTTCGTTACATAGTAGTGTTAGGAATCCCACAGCTAGTTGCCACAAATAAATTTTGTTCTAGATTAAACAAATTAAAAGAGTATTCATTGTTAAATTATAAAGTTTACAGTCTTTCGCTGTGGAAAGATTTTTTTCCAAAAATCATTTGTTACAGCCGTGGCTCTGATGACTCCGACACTCCATCTTTCAAAAAGATACAAACCTCATCTCTCTTGGTCCTTGTGGCAAGTTCGCCCTCAAACTCAACCGAGCGTCTTCGATGAGCATAAAACTTAAAGGAAGTAATTTCCCAAATAGAAGGAGATCAAGAATCCTGCCAACTTCCAAGCCGATCCTTTAAATTCACAGTGCGGGATATTTTCCTTCCCCCAATGGCACGTGCAACATAGATGCACCCAGCTGTCCTCACTTTACTCCCACTGCATTGGTGTTTGAGCACAATATGCTGACCCGTCTAAACCCCACTCCAAAATGGTATTTTGTTTACCATCATGAGGCTATTACTTGTCTTGTCCCATTTACACTGCGGGTGTGTCCTTGTCCCAATCATCTGGCATTGCTCTTCATCAAGTTGTTTGCGGTTCAGATGTGCGAGGGGAACCCAAAAACTTGAGGCCGTTCCTTAAATTTTCCTTTTAACGTTGCAACGAAAGATCGACTGCATGTCGGTGAAAGAAAAGGTGTGGCCACATCAAAGCCATTTTCCGAATCAGTTCACATATGTTATGCCCCAGGCATGAGAAACGATAAGCCGGTCCTTTTTGGGAGATACAATGTCCCACCTGGATAACTTGGTCCCCTGTACATCAGACTTGACATATATTGTTGGGGAGAGTTCTCTTAATGAGCAGCGATCACAATGGCTCAAAATTACGAGGTCCGTCGCCAAATACCCCCGTGTAGCTGAATAGTGCCACCTTTATAAGCATTTAATTAATTACCCCCACCTTGTTGATGGGACTAATGAGTGTTAAATCTGTTGGAACTCAAAGTCCTTCCAAAGCTGTGATGATGAATTTCTTAAAGGGGCTGATGTCTCGTGTATTATCCCCATCACTTGAGCATGGTTCAAAATTACGAGGTCTTATGCAGAAAACTCTCGTATTGATTTGCAGTGTTATCTATTACTAGACAGATTACGTTATTTTTCGGATACGAATATTTTCTGTTTTACTAAAATGTATTAGTATATATTTTTTTATATTTCTTTGAAATTCAGAAATTATTTCTTCATTTTATCTGAAATTTTTTTTAAATAGGATTTGATTTGGAGAATGTATGTTTGGTGGAAATAAAAAACAAAAACAATTTTTTTTAATAGAAATTTCAAAAAAAATTTCCAAATTGTGTGTTTACTTTGTTTAAAGGCGTCGAGTTTTCCTTTATCATTTATATTTCCTACCTTTGTTGTGGAACGATTAACTTTATTGGAAATTATTTCTCAAAATAATGTTTTAGTTGAAATTCTTCCATAATCTATTGGATGAATTTATTAGTTAAGTGTATCGATCTAAAAAAGTTCTTAAGTCCTGTATTTTCTTTAAATGATCTTAACAAAATTAACAAGGGAAATTACTGTTCTTGTTGTCGTGTCTTTCCCGAAGGGAAGGTATGAAAGCTGCCAGAACCTGAGATAGGTCGGATTTCTCCACGACAGATGGCGACACCATCTATCTTCCCCTCTACATTTTCGCCATAGAACTGGAGGGGTGGGATATATTCTCCAGTCCCTGCACCCGTGGTTTTTGCTGCGACCATCCACAGGAATTTCCTAACCCACTGATTTAACGAGGCAAAATTTTTTAATCCAACTTAATAATACGTTTCCTAGAAAAGTGATAAATTTATTTTGTATTAGATGAGTTTTTTTTTCTGGAAAAATATTTTTTATGAAAGCTTGCTTAGTGTAGCTCAGAAGTGAACAACCTTTTTAGGAATAGTGCCACTATCGGATAAAAAATAATTATGCATGCCACTTCTAATTTTTCGAACAAATAAAAGGGTGACAAAGTGTTACTATTTTACAATTTTTACACAAATAGCACATTTTTAATGCAAGTCTACATAGTGGAATCTTAATATAATAAATTATACCGAAGCACAAACTTGGATTTTGTTAATCAGTTCAGTTAATTTTGAATGATATCTTAATTTTGTTATTTTCACAATAAAAAAACTTTAATTCACAAGCGCATGTTGATTCAAATCTACAACAATAACTGACAGCCAATTTACGTAAATTTGAAAAATTGGTTGTTATTACAAATTTCCAAATTTCAATATAATTTCTTATATTTGCTTTTCTGTATTGTAAGATAGTGCAGACAATAATTTCGATTTGGATTTCAGGCGGATAACATTTAACATTTTGCAGAAAAATTGAAAAATGATATGGGAAAAGAACTGGAATTTTTTATCATCTAGAACAGTGATTCCCAAAGTGGTCTATATAGACCCCCAGGGGTCTATGACAACCTCCAAGGGGTCGACGTCAGCTGAAAATTGATTTGGGGGTCCATGAGGTGTAAGTGATACTGGCTCTCATTAAACTAGATCGTGACTTTAATTTTAAAAGAAATTTATATAACCAAGTAATGAACCAAATTTTACCTATTTAACAGATTTATTTACTAAATTTAATAAGATTAATTTGCATAAATGAAATCATTTTATGCATAACAGCATAAATTTTATTAAAACAAGAACCACTCCAGATTTTCTTTCTTGATTTAAGCTAAAGAAATATAATACTGGAGGTCTCTAATTTTCTAAATTTGTCACAGACAATCCATCAGAATGTTTTAACCTACGTTTAACATTTAAATGCCTTTTATTCAAATTTTGAAACCAGGTTTGAGAATATTTTGACTATGGCAGTACCATAGAGTAGCCAATGAATTCATATGGTCATATTGAAAAAAAATGTCACATTAAAATAGGAACTAATAAGCACTAACAAAGATCTTAAAGTTTAGAAACGGATGTCAGCAATTTTGGCTTTAAAAAGTCAAACCTGTTATTTGTCCCAACTAACGGAATATCATGAGGAAGTTTTCATTGCTTTTCCTAGAGCGAAGGAGTTTCAGCGCGGTGGCCATCTCGAAAAAAAAGAAAGAAAGAAACTGAACACTACTGAGGAGATTTAAAATTAAACCACACAAGATTGATATCAAATGTTAAAAATTTGATATTGTAGTGATAGAGAGAGATTCATCCCTCCCATTAAAATAATTTATTTATTGTGTAGTTAGTTTATTTAACAGTCTTATTTATTAATTTAAATTTAATTAATTAACACATGCTTTTTAAATTTTAAACACTATACTTCATTACAGTTAGAAATTTAATTCTTTTAAAGTAGGAGTAGTAGTACCAGCTGTGAAAAAGACGTTTAAGTTGATAAATTTGCAAAGATTCAATATTAATTAAGCAGGGGTCTACCCCAAACCGAAAAACATGGCAAGGGGTCTACGAGACAAAAAAGTTTGGGAACCTCTGATCTAGAATATCATTAAACCTAGCACTGAAAGAATCCTGCAACATTGGATACAAAATTTTTAATATCATAACTCGGAACACTATTAAATTTGGTAGATATTTTTTACATTAATGTGAAATATGTTAATTTTTTCTCCAAAAAAAGCAAAAGGTGGCCCAAAAAAGATTTGGTTATATGAACAACTAGGGTAGGAAGTATACAATTTTTCTTTAATCTGCCACTGTTACATCTCCGCCAAGCTACAAAGTGGCACGCGTGCCACGGGTTGGCCACCTCTAGTGTAGCTCATTATACAAAAAAACAAAAACATTTTTTTTTTTGCATAATTCTCAAGAGAAATATTACTAGTACAGAAGAATAGAACAATTTAAATATGGATACAAAAATAACACTCTTAAATAAAAGTTTAAACCTCTGCGCTACATAATATGTAAAATTTATACAAAAATCTCTTAATTTGTAAAATTTCTTTATAAAATATTTGGTTGATGAATTAAAACTTGCTCCAAACTGTTTCTTAAATAAAGTTTCAATTAACAATTATGCTATGCTCTATGTTTTCCTTTTTTTAAAAACAATTTCTTCATATTTGTTTTATACAAAATCGGTCTGAATTCAGTAAATAGTGATTGTTCTTTTGAAAATAGAACAATTTGTCATACACATTCCAACAGTGATGAACATGAAACACTTCTCTGTATTAGTACCTTATGTTTCATTTCAGAATTTGGCTACTTGAAGGAAAACTTTCAGTAATGGTATCTTTATACATATATCTGAACTATTTAATCTAATTTAATCAAGCCTTTACGGTCACACAAGCGTTGCGTATTCTTGAATTAAGTTAAAGCAAACAAATTCTAAATTTAGAAGAGTGTCATTATATAATATAAGCTTTTAACATTATCAAAAAGCAAAAGCTTTTTTGTGCGTTCTCCTAAATTTAGTACGCTGCTTGACAACAAATATGCAACACCATGAAAGGGTGCGTAGAAAGTGGGAAAAGGCACACAGTAAGAGGCAACATCGAGCAATAAAGAATGATTATTTCAAAAGGATACGGCAATCAATGGGTGACCACGCAATGTTATGATTAGGTTCAAGTGATCTGCAATATACTATTAGCATATCACGGAACAGAGTGAGTGGGAGGACTGAGAGATTGATAAGTTGTGGGGTTCTGAGGGATTGATTAAGTTGATATTTATATTAAATAAAATCATTTTTACTCAGACGGAAAATGGTGGTTTATTTTTAAAATATTAAGTTTTCTTAGATTTAAAGTTTCATTAGGAGAAATATGCTAGACATTTATATCCAAGCTATTCTAAGCATTTTATCTTAATTTAAAGTATATAACTGACTTTTTAAAGATGAAGGCTTGCATGCAAAAAAATAAAGCGAATTAAAGATTTATATTTACTTTGAATGAAATGGTATCGCGTTTGCCTCAAAAGCGTCATTATATATCGCTAGCATGAATCCATTAAGCAAATTCAATATATAAGACTTACTCTAATCATAATTTTTCATTTTTCCGTTTTTATTATAATTTCAATAAATAGGCGTATTGCTTCCAAACCTTCTGAAGTGTATCAACTTTCATTATTTATAAACATCAGAATAATATAAATACATATGGAAAAGTAATTTGGTTACCTGCGTCCATATATAAAGCACATTTTAATGTGGGATTTTAACTAAAATCTCCCCCCAAAAAAGTTACTCTTCAGATAGCGGGCTATTAATGGCGAGTTGTCTAGGGTTTTTTAGAATTTACGGGTTAAGTTTGAGCAAATCGAATCAAAATAATTCAAACGAAAAGGTTTCTTGAAAATAAAAGAATTTATTATGAATTATGGAGAAAATTTTACAGGGGGAGTATTTACAAGACAATAGGAATTAACACATACAAATATTAAAATAGAAAATTAGATAATAATGCTGTTTTTTATTAAAATTATCGCCCTTTGGAAAGGGATATGATCCAACTTTTTACAAAATTATTTCTGTAGGATATCTTACATTAATGCCCCCTCAGGGGGCTCACCTTCTTTAGGTGAGTAAGGGTGTCACAATCCCGAGGTGTCCTAGTGATCTTTTCCTTTTCCCACGGGGTTTACTGTCTTTGGTAAACACGGGCTTCACGAACCCGGGGTACCTTAGTGATCCTTCTCTATTTTCGACCCTCTTTCTTGTCATTCAATTCATTCTTTCTTTCTCTTCCCGTCTAGACCACAGATATTAAAACAAATGTTTGGCGCAGTATAGCCGAAATCGGCTCTTGCGCCAATAAACCCCAAAATCACTCACTCACTTACATTAATGCTATTTTTTATAATTCTATACTAGAGTTAAAATGGAAAATGAGCGATTGTCACAAAGAATTGCTTGTTCCTATATAATTCAACCGTTATTTCCTTTTGAAGATTGTAATTTATTTCAGGAATTATATAAATATACATATTTGTTTCTGTTTTGATTGTACAAGCGCTCTGGGCATGATCACACAAAATTGCATGTAAAGAACCTGTACAGCGATCATAACTTATTCAGCAGTCTCATACGGTTAAACGACGATCTTTCACATATTTTCCTCCCTTTTAAAAACAGCTGCATTCCGAGTGATTTGTGACCTCCCAGAATGCTGGTCATTCTGACCGTCGTGAGACCCCTGTTGAATTGGTTAAAACCTCCTTAATTTAAGTTACCCTATAGCATCATCTCCAAACACTTGAGGAATCTTCTACGAATTGTTTCACTTCGAAAATCACAATCGCACGCACACACACCAAGCGTTTGACAAAACATTTGATACAGCACCTCACTCGACTGCTTGCAGGAAACGACTGGAAAAAAATTCAAGCATGTGCATTAATCTGAGTGCACCTTCCACTGTGCACAGCGGCTCCATTTTAGAATCTTAATGTACGTGGGAAATTCAAAGTCGGATACGTTTTTAAAAAAATCTTGTACATATCGGAGCATTCATAGGTATTCATACCAAGTAATATTTTTACGTTGATTACAAAAAATGGAACCATAAATATACCTTAAGCATAAGAGGGTGACATTTGAGCCTTGTAGCGATCTTTATTAAAACTGAAGTAGGCTTCTAAACATCTGAAATTTCTCAACAGGTACTATTGACCTATTGAGTATGATATTTAATCATTCAAATTACTGAATTTAGAGAAAGAAAGAGGTTCTAGCCTTCTATATATACGTGTTATCTTCGTCACTTGACTGTGGTTAAAAATTATAATGGGGCCGTGGTAGCTTAGTGACCTAGGTAACGAACTCATGGCTGGCGTATCATGAGTTCGAGCCTAGTGCCGCGGAAGACTCGCCATTTAGGGGAGCGATGCATGTTAAATTCTGTCGAGAACTCATACGTCCTCCTCTAAGCTCCCATTACATGTAGCAACCCATTGTGGTACTTTTTTGTTTTGCCGTGGCTAAATTTTTAACAAAAATGATACAAGCGATGCCAAACGGAATATTCCCAATGTTAAACTTTTACAACCACATTCGGAAAACCAATTGTGGTCATTTCTTATCAGTTATGTCTTTTTCATAGTATTAAAAAAGGGATGAGAACTAATATTTTCTGTGCATATATATTGTGTGTTGTCGCCAATAATGCCAAATTTGCGAAATTTACAGCGGCGAAACAGATAAGTACTCCCATTAGAAACATGTTACGATCCAAGGTTACCAGATTGTTACATTCAGCACATAATTTTCGTGGAGGCTGTTATAGCGCGTTATTCTTACCATATTATTTTTTTTTTGGTGTATCAAATCATAGCACACGCCTAGAAACAATAGCATAAACATCGTAATATATTCAAAATAGAAAATTTTAGATATGAGCTTAAATAAACACCATACTAGCTGAATCTCTAATTGCGAAACAACCAAATCTGATAAGCAAGGGGAAGATAAGGGATTTAGCCGTTAAAATGCGTACATAAAGGGAAATAATATCAGATTCCGCTGAAAAATATTATCTTGTTTATCGTTCTATTTTGATATTAAATGTAACAAAATGATATATTTGTTATGCACTTAGGAGCATACTTAGAGTGGTTGTGGATTTTCAATGCGGAAATAAGCAAATATAATAGAAATATTTCCTCTTGGGTTTGTATTGCATAATCTAAATATGACTCGAGCAAATGAAACACTGAATTTATTATACAGATAGATCAGTGATTCTCAACTTTTTTTTTGTTTCGGTACACTTTTAACAATTTCGAAATTTGGTGGCACACTAACAGTAAAATAAGCTTAAAATAATTTTACGTATCTACATCGTGACAATTTGCATCACTAGGCCGGCATCTTGGATTCCATTCCTATGACAACATACGCTGCTTGGCGTGATTCCTTTATCGCGCCAAGCAGTGTTTGGCCACATAGTCCCATGATATCAAAATAGTTCCATAGTTATTAATACTTTTGTGGGGGAAACTATACTCAAACCTGTTTTTATCCGCTATTTCATGTAAGATTTTTATAGGATATTTATAAAGATGATTATTATAAAAAATTAATAGGAAAAGTACCTATAAAACAAATTAATGTACAGTTTTTATAATAACGAGTAAATTAAAAAGAATCCAATAGATGATCTATCGGATACTATATACTGCCATTTAGTGGGGGGGGGGTGATGTACCTTAAATTGATCTAGGCTTAATGTTCTTCTATTCGTTCAGTGTGGTAGTTTGGAGAAGGGGTGATTTTGAACTAGTTCTTTACAAGAAAATTCTTACATTCAAATAGTTGTTTTAAGGACACATTGTGGGCTTTTCATATAATTTTATCCAAGGAAATATAAAACTTAAAAATATCCTGTTAGTAAAT
>BMAO01002225.1:0-26618 GCA_019973975.1 Trichonephila clavata | reverse complement strand
AATATCATTATTTGAAATGTATGTATAACTTAAAAATTTTAGATGCACCACTTTCATTAATTTAGAAATTTACATCACCTTAACGAAGCATTTCACAAATATGACTAAATCCAGAGCACTTAAATAAAATATGTAAGTTTTTAGTTTTGACAAAGTAATAAAATGCATAACAATGAACTGTAAAATGCAAGAGCGTAACAGCGCATTAAATGATACATATACATAACGAATCTAGGATCTAAATCATGCTTAGTATTTATTTAGTTTATTGCAAAAACGATTAAACTTTGAAGTAATCAATTATACTGTCATCAAGATACTCGATTTTAAATCACGTTCTTTGATCTTTAGAAAACGCCGTAATTTGGTTAAATCACTTCTCTAAAATTACTTTTTAATAATTAAATCAATACCACATCCTGTGCTTGAAAATATTAATCTTAAAAATTTAAAAATGGGGCTCCAGAAAGAATTAAGAATCTGAGGAAACAAAAGAGTTACTCTGAAAAATAAATCATAGTATCAATCAAAAGCTGAAAAATATAATTTTAAAAAAAATTGCCTTTTTTTATTATATTTGTTTAAAAAACTTTTTTGAAACATTTCTTTTGCAAGCTTCTTATAAATGATGATGAGAATCTCATTTCTTTTTTCATGTAATTAAGCAATTTAATTACATTTTTAAACTTACATGGAAAATGATATTACTTTCCTTCTTTCAGAAATAACTCCTTAATTTTTTACCTCTACAAAAGAATTAAAGTAAAATATATGCCGGGTTCAGATGCTACAGTTTATAGACTACTATTTACACTCTAATAATAAGAATAGTTTAAACCTTTTTTGATATCACCAGCCTTTTAGATATAGTTTTTAAAGGTAAGACCAGTTTCTGAAATACAACTTGATTATAATAACTATAACTTAAGAAAAAATTTCCCCTCTTCTTCGTTAATGGAATGAACAATCCAATACATTATAAAATTTTTCATTTTTGTTATGAAAAAAAAATGCATTTTTTGGCGCGCATGGAAATTTCTGATCACTAAGTGCAATCAGCCAATCTCGTCACAAAAGCCCTGAGCTCCCTATTGTATGTTGCAGATTATAAGCGTGTTACTCATTCTTACTTTCTCGTGATTTACAACGAAATTTTCTATTACTCAGAATTTTTATATAAACCATCTATTTCTGTACTAATGTTCGTTGCTGAGAGAAAATTAAAAAACCCTTAAAGGAAACGTGATCAATCTTTTTGTCTTCTGGTTCAACTTACACACACTGAAAGTATTATTCGGCATTATACATGAAACACTGCTTAGTTTTACCTAGAAAGGGTTCTCAAAAACTAAATAAAAATTAACTCTGCATATTTTAACCCCAGAACGTCCGAGATTTCGATTACCCATAAACGTCCACGGTTGTCATTTTGACACTGATATAAAATATATAAAGTAATTGTTTTAACTAAACAATTGCAGGACTATTGTTCAGACTGTTCTAGACTTTTTAATATTATTCCATGTAATTATCGTATATTATAATAAATAATTATCATATATTATGATTATTTTATAAATCATAACAAATGGCGTTGACATTATGTTTCGGGAAGCTTGTTGGACCACTGCTTTATCGTAAAACATTTTGAGTTGCAAATCTGCCAGGAACATTAATATTATGCAGTACAGGTAAGACTCCTACAATGCGATAGATACGTTCCTCAAAAAAGCCGCGTTATATAAGAAATCGCGTTGTAGGAGATATGAACACCACGTAAAGCAATCACAAGTGATGTGTAGATATTAACAGAAAAAGTGAATTGTGAAATGTGGCTTATAACGCGGCTTTTTTGAGGAACGGTATCTACTGCGTTGGTAGGAGGCTTACCTGTATCTATTCTGTGCTATCCCTAGCGACATATATATCAGGATTTACTGGAATATTATCAATTGCATCTACATTTTCTTCAGATACTTTGCAGTCTCCTTCATTCAATCTTATGTCCTCATACAAATCTATATTAAAACAAGACAGCTCACGACCTTCAGATTCATTCTCAGAAAGCTCTCGCAACAAATTAACAATTGCATCAAGGGTTAGACCTTTTCTAAGAGTCATCGTTTCATGGTGTCTGCTCTGCACTAAGAAATTTTTTTTATGAGCAAATAAGCAAATGTAATGTACCGAAACACTTAGAGACTACAATTTTAGTGTAATTGATTCATTTCACTGTTAACTCAATAACTCGATATTGAAGGTTAAAGAATGTGCAATAGAACATAGGGAAATTTGTTTTAACAATGGTATCTTTTGTTGAACGACAAAACTTGTTGCCTTGGTTTCAAAATGACACCAGCGGACGTTCTAGGTATATTTAGTTGTAAAATCACTTCTAATCATCACAGAACTACAAAACCTTTTCCGTGCAATCACTAAAGAAAATAATTAAAATTAACGATAAATTTTCAAATTCTCTATGAAAATGCGGAAAGGAGAACAAAGTAAACAGGCTCCGGTGTCAAATTGGAAAAAAAAAATTGACGTCAAAAATCAAATTGAATTAAAGAGAAAAAAATGAATGTACAACGAAAGAAAACAGTATATAAAGATGCGCACTATATAGGGTAGTAAGTTGTATATAAATCTTTTAAAAATAGAGTGAAATTTAATTGAACATTTGATTACAAGGCCTCATTCTCTCTCTCTCTCTCTCTGTATATATATATATATATATATATATATATATATATATATATACAGGGTGTCTAGCCTTAATGTGACCCAATAGCTACTTCCCGAACCGTTCGGTTTAGATATGCACTTCCACTTTGAAAATGTTTTAAAAAAGGTAAAGCATGTTTTTACGTGTTTTTCGATCAAAAAAAAACCATTTACAAAATAATTAAAAAAATTTAATTTTTATACGGTCTCCAGATCCTATCACTTGTATTTAGGAAAAGATGCAGTACACAAAAACAAATTAAACACACAAATTTTCATTTTATTACGAAAAAACTGACCGAGTTATGCTACATAAATTTGAAGCATCCAGTTGCTCAAAAACGGGGGTCGTATATAAATTGAGAGTTTAGAAACAGTAATTCAATATCTACAGAAAGAGCAGAAGAAAACATCATAGTAATTTTAAAACATTGTAGTAAACATCATAGATTGACAATTTGTATTGCTGTATGGCAAACAATAAAAATTAAATTAAAGGAATACAACTTGTACCGAAAAAGATTAAAACCGCTTATTTTAACAAATAGAAGCAAAATAATACAGGATTTGCCGTTCAAATTATAGCATAATGTGGAATGATGCGCCAATCAGGGGCTTTATTATATCAGAATGACCAAATTAACTTAAATAATGGTGAAGGCACGAGGTGTGGCACAAGACAAGAGACAAGTCTATGACAACTCCCAGTTTTATACAAGCGTTGAACAGCACGGGCAATTGTACAATAAGATGGATGTCTTCGAGTGGAAATTTAATGGCATTAAGTCTTGCCGCCTCTCTCTTATTTCGATTACACTGCCCATAAAATAGTACCATTTTGCAGTATTCTTCATTTGTATATATCACGTTTCCTGTTCTAGAATTCAGAATATTAGAATACGGCGGTATGCAATTGCAAGCTACTACACAACAGATTTTTAACGTTCGTCATGATCTGCAAAAACGCAGCAAATCAGACTGAAGCCGCAGCATATATGTCTATTTTTTGGAACTGCTTTTAAAATGTTTTCTTCGTCCAAAATATTTTATTTTTTCTATGTTTTACACGTACACAGAATAAATTTTATTTCTTAACTACTTAATTATTGAAAGATTAACGTATACTTTTAAAAAAACGATTTACATGAAACTGACGTTAATGAGCGAAAGTTTTCTGGCGGAGTTCCAACTAATTTCACTTTGGAGACGGCCCATTACTAGCTTCTTGAAAATGGCCGAGAAAATTGACAAAATGTATGTTTTTTTAAAGTTTCATAACTCGGCCAGTTTTTATCATAATAAAATTAAACTTGTTGTGCTTACTTGGTTTTTGTGCACTGCATCTTTTTTCCTAAATATAAGTGATAGGACCTGGGGACCGTATAAAAATAAATTATTGTAATTTTTTTCTAAATGGGTTTTTTGGTTTGAAAAGCACGTAAAAACATTCTTTACCTGTTTTAAAACATTTTTCAAATTGGAAGTGCATATTTAAATCGAACGGTTCGGGAATTAGCTATTGGGTCACATTAAGGCTGGACACCCTGTATATATATGAGAGTTTAAATTACTTAAACAGATATGTAAATATAACTATTTAAATACCTAGACTTATTACAAAACTATATTAAATAAAACGTTTCCCTAATAAGTGTTATCTCTCTTTATGCAGCAGTATGGGTTTTAATGGAAAATAATTAAAATCGCAATACCAGTTGAATGAAAATAGCTATAACAGTTTTTAAGAAAACAAAGATGAGGCTCTTAACATAAAAATAAGTATTTTTTTTTAGAATTTAATTTAGTACACGAATTTATAATATTATTAAAATGAACTAAATTTAGCACAGATATATTCCTTTCATAATAAATTTTCATACATTTTAATTTAAATAATTTTTTAAGTTGTGTATCATCTTGTTAAAGTGCTTATTTAGATGAAAACGCGCATTAAGAAATTGTTCCCCTTTCCACTAACAAAGTGAATGCGTTGAAAAATTAACTTTAGTATAAAAATAAATCTTTTAATAAAGTAGTTTTTAGTGTTGTGAACAAATATAATTAGAAACAATATGTTTTTAAATCTTACACGCATATCATCCACAACAAAAATCAAAGTGTTTTAAGAAACTACTTAATAAAGTTAGATATATAATATGAAAAAAAAATTATATATGTAAAGAAGTTTTTCCGTTTGATTAATAATGGTATTTCTTATAATTAATTATTTCTCTTTCTTGTATATTCATTATATTTTAGGTGAGTTTCGTATACTTGTTATGGATAGGATAACTACTATTAGCATTAAGAGATTCTTAGAAATTAAAAGTAGTTTTTTTGTTTAATAATCTGTATATATTCTTACATATCCTGATCATTCAATAAAAAAAAACCAAGCCACTCTTGTGATTTCTTTCTTTCTTTATTCTTTCATTTATTGTGCTTTTACAAAATTAAATGTAATGTTTTATTCTAATATATTAATGCGTATAAAACAGATTGTCTTATTTAGTCCGTTAGAAAGATTATACTGTAAGAAAAATAGCTATAAACTTCATCCAGACAAAGAATCCAAAGGAGACAAGGGGTCCAAAACAATTTTTTTCAAGTAAACGAACAACTTTTGGTTGTTTATTTATTTAACCTACGACAAAAAATAAAATATTTGTACATAATTGTGTTTTATAAATACAATTTTCAAAGTACACTACTTGCTCTATTGCAGTCACTTATCATACATACAAAACATACGTGTAAGTGGAAATAAAAAATTTTAATTTAAATTTTTATGTTAAAAAATTATATAAAGAGTAAAACATATTATTTTTTCATCTTTTGATAGTGCATTCTCACATATAAGATTTATAAATTTAGTTGTTCCTTCATGTGACATTTTTTAAATAAAATTTTGACATATCCCCAAAGGAAGTTATAAAGAATAAAAAATACAGGTTTTCAATTGCCAAATAAACAAAAACAGTATATCTTATTTATTGAAATCAGATGTAAGAAAACACATGTAATGTCAATTGTTGTATTCTATACAAAAAACAGATGTTTACATACCTTTAACATATACACTTACTCACACACAAATATATTGATTTCCGATGTAATTTAAGACACAAGTACAAACGTTTATCACTTAAATAAAGAGGACTGTTTCAAAAACGCTCTGAAGTTAAGTAATTATTAAGTTTATAAAAATAAAGGTAGATTGAGGATTGCTAAAATCGAATTTGTTTATAAATATAAACATAATATTTTGAAGAATCAAAAAATTTGTAGTGCATTTATCGTGTTAATTATCTGTCTACTAGCTGTTGAGAATTAGGTCTTGAAGTTCCGTGAGGAACAGTGTGTGAAGCTGAATACGCTATTTAATGTTAACCTCTCGCGTACCAGACTGCCGCTTTCTAGTATCCCCAAAAATCCCAGATTTCTGAGGACACTGACCTTGACGTTATGACGCACATTCCTGTTTACGCTGACTAAGACGCACATTAATTCGTGTTTCCCTTCGCTTTCTATATTTTGTATAACTATTTTTGTTGTTTATTTTCAATTTTTCCTATCAATTTGGCATCGTTGTTGGATTTTAACGAAAGTAATACTGAATCAGAATATTTGCCGCAAACCGATGAATTCAACATGGTTATGATAGGGATTTATCTATTTGTGATGAAAAAGATGAAAAAATTGACAAAAATGACAATACATTTATTAACGCTTGTTGGAAAGTTGCTTCTTCTAAGAATCATTTCCAGCAATTTTACAAATATTCGTAATTTTAATTCTAATTTACCCATTTTTTTCAAATTTTTGTAACCCAGATATTGTGAAACTTTACTTATGTAATTTTGAATAATCCCAATAAAAGAAAATCTTCTTTATAATGTTTTCTGTGCTGGTTACACTGGTTGTACACTACAATAAACCGTGTACCCACGTGAGATTACGATGGGGTTTTTTCCCTATACATAGCATGCATCCACTAATGGTTAAATGGTACGCAAGGTTTTAATTAATATAACGCAAAGTCACATAAAAGCTCAGTAGAATTTGTAACATGTATAATTAGGTACTCAATCAAATGGTCAAAAGTTAGGCCTAAAATTCTCTTTATTTCGTCAAATGCAATTGTTTTCCACAATTGCCCGGACATGTATGCGATTGTTTATGATTGAAATAACACAGATAATTACTTGCATATTCTCGTTATCTGACGGTGGATCCAAACAATGAAGTCCATTCGTTATGGTGAACAGATCTTTGTGTCAGACAGAATTAGGGAGAGAAGGAAACATTTAATTCAACAACAACAATGCTGTCATAACCCTTGCTATTCTGTTGATTCCCGAAAATTATTTAATGAAGAGATTCACACACACAAACTACAGTTATCTATCATGAGGAAAATTCAATTAACAGAAATAGATAATTCGTGCATTATACATAGTTTACGTTCGGAATTTAAGAATACTCATATTAAGCATGTAAAAATAAAAATATTATTTATTTTTCAGTTTAAGGGTCTTCATTAAATGTGTCTAAAATTGGCCTTTTGCTTTTTTATGAAGGATTATATGCTTAGAGATCATTTTTTTTCCTTCTGAATTTCAAAAACTCTCATTTTACACTTTATCTCCCGCATTGTGATTTACTGTGCGGTTTTTTTCATGGAATATTTCTTTTTGAATCAGTACATTGAAAATTAAGGAATATACATAAACAAAATAATCTCCTTTGAGAAATTCAATCCATTAGAGCTAATTAATGAAAGATATTCAACTGTAAAAACAATTATATACAATGTTCACTTAAAATAAATAGTCAATGCCAGATCGTTTTCTAAGGTCTTCATTAACATATAAAAAATATAAACCTTTATACATTTGGGGAAGAAAAATGGCAATCGTCCCAATCCAATCAAAATGTCAGCTGAAAATGCAACTTCTGCTACAGAACTATTCGCCTTCCCTGTTAAAATACTCATCATAGAACCCATGCTGCCATATATCTTGCGAGAGTGGATTTAAAAGAATATCCCTGCAAAGTATCGTCAGAGTAATCCTAAAAATGGCAATTCTATGTAATTTTAAAGTGAGGGGTACTTATAAGTACCGTCGGTAGACAAAGGATTAAAGATATTTTTTAGTGAGTAAGTGAATACTATATAACGTCCCACTGTTCAGCTACACAAGGGCTTTTGGCGACGGACCTCGTAATTTGATTTTGTATGGTATATAGATGGAAAGGAAAATAAAATATGAAATTATATTGCATCTTAATTACTGCCACAAAGGAAAGGAAGCATTGGTGTTACAACTCCATTAGACAGGTTCTGCAAATATCTTATGCTAGCTTTTTGGACGCTAACTTTTTTACAACAATTATGAAAAACCAGCACACAGACGTACGTATTGAAAAAAAATATAGGAACTTAATTTTAAATCTTATTCAAATTCAGAACTACGCGAAAACGATTTTTAAATGAAATTATACCATCTGACATTATTTAGGGATGCAGTCACTAATCAATCCATGCCTGGTGCGCATGACGTCACTTTAAATCCTTACGTCGTAGTTATGATGTCACATGCGTGATGAGTGACCTGTTAGCGAATGAATCAATGACGTCGCAACATCTAGTATATGAGTATTTTTGTGGTAAAAAGCCAAAGTATGTAATTTTTGTGAAAGTGAAAAATGAATTTTAGTACTTTTTAATATTTATAGCGAACAGAGGACATATACTAAACAGTTACAAAAAAAACAAACATCAGGCACATTTAACTGTGCCTTTAGATTTGAATTAAAAATAAAAAGCTTAGATCGGAGTATATCGATGGGGTGTTGGGAGAGGAAGCTGGGTTATAAAATGTTGTGATGTCACTACTCAGTACTCAATAATCAATAAACATCACTATTGATTAGTTCCATTATAGAACAGTGCTTTTCAAAGTTTCAATATTTGCGACCCAATATTCAATCATAATTTTCATCACCCCCTCCCCCCTCCATACAATAACAATGTATTTAACTAAAAAAAACTATTCTATGACGCTAAAGCTACAGTATGAGTTTAAGCTCTTGACACAGGCGGATATAAACGTCTGGATCAGCCAAAGCGTTTATTTCACCGGACGTATATATAAGTCTTTCAGAAGTATGATCTTTTCTGTGCACTTCTATCCATAAAATTGTTCCGAAGACTTTGGAATGCAACAAAAGGACCTTGACAGTGTTTGTTAAATATTTACTTGTTTCAGAGGGTTTGCTTACTTATTCCTTTCCCCTCCCCAATACATCCCATACTCACGCCTACGTGAAAAACGGTGGAATTGGAAAGCGAATCGTGTAACTTTTAATCGGCCTTTAAGGGATTAATTATAAACCACACGAATTATCGTACCGTACGATAAGTATAAATTTTGTATATAATTTTATGTATGACACAGACCATGGGGGTCATTGGTAATTATTAATTTTGTTCTTAACTTAGCATTGTTAAATTTATTATAAAATAAACATTATGCAGAACTGATACATTAAAAAGAGTATTATATCAGTTTAAATGTTTTTTTTTTATAATTTTTTATTATGTCAGAATGATTTTTGTTTGCTTACTTTCAGTAAATTAATAATTTTTAAAAATAATCGTTTTTTTTGGGGGGGGGGTAATATGCTCGCACCTTTTTCGTAGAATTATCATGCCCCCCTCACAATTTGAGAAACGCTGTTGAAGAAAAATAGTGTTTTTTAGTTGAAAATCATCTACCTAAAATTAAGTATTTTTTCCTGTTTTTTTTTTTCTTTTTGGAAACTTTATTCTTTTTATGACAATTTTAAATGTTGAATTTATTTTTTTAAAAAAATGTTTCGTCTAATATCCATACAACAGAATATCTTTTCTGCATGGGTAGATTCGGATTTCTAATGTTTTCCCCCTAAAATAGTGATCAACTTTATATAAATATACTACCCGTGGCTCTGCTTGCGTTGATGTCTTTAAATAACTGTCAAAATCGTAATCATTATCATTAGAAAATAAATAATACAATAAGGTAATTTTTTTATTGCTTGACTGGAACCGATAAAGTTTAAAAATTCTAAAGTTGAGCTGAGTTTAAAAACTAAAAACGATATTTATTATAATTATTAACAACAAAAATTCAATAACTTAAACTATTAATATTTTTAAAAATCGAAATATCTACGTTTAATATATAATTCTTCCTTAAAACAGCTCAAGACCGAATATTATTCTAAGATGCAACTGTATACCATATTATATGTTCTTCCGTCAGTTGCAAATATGTGAAGATTTGGGCATTGAACACACCAATCAGGCTACATATAGTTGGCCATGGGAAAAACATTGCTTTTCAAAATGCACCCCTGCTACCTGAAATGTTAGCTTTGTTAATAGCAACAATAAAACTGAAAATTGAACTTTTTTGAATTGAAATAGTAGGTCAGTGTGAATACTTGGAATTCGAGGTATGATAATATTATCCCTTTTCAAGACATATGTTAAAATATTGGCACCAAGTATATTCTGCATCAGTTTTGTGATCCAAATCTTCGTATCTTTACATAGTCGAGTAGCATCGAGATTTTGCATAACTATAACTGATACATTTAGTTTTAAATGAAGTTTATGTGCGGGTACACCCGAAAGTTCAAGTGAATTTAAGAACTCCGTGAAATATGAAGTACTTTGTTCTTTATTCATGATTGTATTCCTTGATAAATATTTCTTCATTCCCCCCCTTACCCGCACGTCGTTTAAATTTTCAATGTTGATTTTATGGAAAATGTCATTGTTAGGCTCCAATATTGATCTTGCGCGCAGCCACTGTTCCCAATTTAAATTTTGTTGCAAGCCCGGGTAAATTTGAGAAATAAGATTTACATCATTTTCTTCTACATTACAAAATTCTCTGGCAGTAAAACATAACCTCCAGCATTTGCGTCCAAACATCCATAACCGATTTTCAATGGCGTCTCTGCATAATGTTCCGAATCTACGTCATTATGAAGATACACTCTCATATTCGTTTTCAGACTGAATTTTTCAACTTTTGCCCATAAGCTTGATGATTTAATAGAGACTGATTTCATCTGCCTCTGGATTACAGGGGGAGTTTTTCAAAATTTAACAGCCAATATATAATAAAGTACCATTCTTCCTATAATATCTGTACTATCTCGTAAATCCTGAAAAGTACGATTTAACGCTTCTATAGCTTTCTTGTAAGACATCGTACTTTCATCCCACACTAAAAGCTTACACTGTGGAAGCATCTTGCTTTGAGAGCTATTTTTTTCTGAAATTTCAAATGAGTGAATCTTCAAATGCAAGATTAGGCGATAATTTTAAAACGGAATGTGCAGTACGACCGTTGGTCAGTAAAGTCGCGGCTATACCAGAGGAAGCCATAGCAACTGCTATCTTCTGGGTTTTTCTGGTGGTCATTAATAATAAGTTTAACAAAAACGTTTTTCCGGTTCCTCCGGGGGCGTCGAGAAAAAAGAGTGCACCACTGCCGGATTCTATTTTGCGTAACACTTGTTGGAAAACGTGACTTTGTTCTGGTGTTAATTAAGGGATAAATTCTGTTACTTGATGTTGCAATGCTATAAAATCGTAGTTTAATTCTCAAGCAATTTCATTATCGAAGTTATTTCCGTCGACACGTCTATGACTAATCATTAAAAAATCATATAGCTTCTTCCCAACCATTCTGAAAACCTTTATTGCGTTTCGTTGTAGATGTGTTTATTGAAAGGAATATTTGCTTGTACTTGCTGCAATCGCCGCAAAATATCTTCTGCCATGTAGTACTTATTGCAAAAGGTTTGAGGATTAGAAAGACCGAAGATTAAATAAGTATTGCGTAAAGCTCCCTAATTTTATTCGGCGAGTGACATTGTATGGCTTCTCCTCCATAGTAATATCTAGTATATCTTCAAAGTAATGCCTCCATGTAAAATATCTGGTTCAGTATAAATGAAAAATTTTGTGCAAAATATGAATATTGTAGAGTTATGTTAAAAAAATTCAAAGTAATAAATATTCGATAAATCAAAACTTTTTATGAAACTGTCAATTAATATTACCATAGAATTTTCAATATCACGCGCACGCAATTCGCTAAAACTTTATTTCGTTTTCCTCTTTAAAAAGTGGGATAAAATTTCTGAGATTTAAAATATCTTTGATTGTCGGAATAGAGAACTTATGAGCCAACATGGCGATATTTCTCAAAGTTTGAGTTTGACATTTAACAAACGTAACGTAATAAACGTTAGACGCTCAATAAAAAGCTATTTAAAAAATTACTTTTTGTAAAGATGCTAAATTACACTATGTTTCAGTTATTTGCTACAAATGTGAGAAAATTTTTATTAAAATGTCCATTATTGTGAAAATGCATAATTTTGTGCCAACTTGGTGGGGAGTAAGCAACGCCCTACGGTTTTACCCGCATAGTTCCAGTTCCGGCAGAAATATGGAAATAACGTATACCTTATGTTACTCGCTGATAATGTAGCTTTCCATTGGTGAAAGAATTTCTAAAATCGCACCAGCGGTTTCCGAAATTAGCCAGAACTAACTGACAGACCGACAGACAGTCATGCAAAAATTTTAAAAATTGATTTTTTGGATATAAATACCGTATATACCTTTAAATGCACTTAGTAAAAAGCTGCCAATTTGAAATTACAAACAGACACTTCAATTTTATTTATTTGTATCGATATTACTATAGTTTCTTCTTCTTAGCGTTTCGTGAAATTCGTGTATAAATGTGATATCAAAATAATAACATCTAAAAATGTTGCAATAAAAATAGACGAAGCAATAGAATAATAATAAGCAACCACATTCCATTTCGGATGCTTTTAAATGAAAAAAAAATGTATTGGTAAGATAAAATAATTGAACTGTGTGTATTGGTTTATTATTTTCTTTCTTCATATTATATATAATCATGAAACAATTTAATTCCATTTTTACGCACAATGCAATTTTTTCAGTAATACTACAAAGCAAATGGATGCTTGTGTGAATCCTGATTTAAATCATATTTCTTTTATTATCGATTGCGTAATGCATTTCTCTAGCCAAGAGGAAATTCGAATGTTAAATAATTCGATCATGTTTTATTTGCATGACTGATATTAGAATAATGTTTTGTTCGATACCCGCATAATATATTGAAGGTACTTAACATTAAAATATATAATATTTTTAATAAGACACAAAAATAACGAAGACAACTATTTCTTTTGAATTCTGTGCTTGACATTTATTTCTTATTTTGAACTTGGAAAGAAGATGATGAAAATCAGTTAAAAAAAGAATCAATAGATTACTGAAAGTAGATTATATAGAAATAACAAATAATTGATATATATATAGTAGCTGGTTAAAAGTTACGCGATTCGCTACCCAATTGCAACCGTTTTTCTCGTGGCCGTGGTGATGTGTTGGGGTAGGGGGGGGGGTTAAGAAGCAAATAATCTGAAACAAGTACATCCTTCGCAAACACTGTCAATGTCCTTTAATTGCATTCCAAAGTCTTCCGAATAATTTTATGGATAGCAGTGCACAGAGAAGATCGTACTTCGTAAAGACGTATATATACGTCCGAGGAAATTAATGCTTTAGCTGAACGAGACGTTTATATGCGCCGGTGACACTAAAGAGATTAAAGTCGCATCGTGTAGTTTTAGCGTCAAAGTATAGTATTATTAAATCCAATACATTGTTATTGCATGAGGGGGGGGACGTTGAAAATTATGATTTGATATTGGGTTATGAATATTGAAACTTTGAGAAGCACTGACTTAGACAATACAAAATAATTCCAATATATTAAAAAAATACAGTCGGACCTCTTTTTAACGAAATTGCTAAATCCCACAAAAAGTTCGTTAAGTTGAAAATTCATTAAATAGAGAGCATATTTTAATATACTTTAGAAGCCACATAGAACAAATTTTAAAATTCCTAAGCACTGTATACTATTTTAAAAAAAGTAATTACTCACTTTTTTTAAAATTAATATCTATTCATTTCATATATCTCTCCCATCAAAAAGAAATTTTCAAGAAAAACAAGGGGAGAAGACATTGTCCAGGAATACTCTGCATTTTCATCTTGAAAAACTAACTTTATAGTAAAATTAATGAGCTTTTTTAAGACATTTTTCATCTCGAAGCCAACGAGTAATTTTAAACAAACTTTACTTTATAACCTGCAATTTTAAGCATACACTGCCACATGTATCCTAAAGTTTAATTGCTGATAAAATCTGTTAGTTTTATTTGAAAAATTGAAGCAATTTATTTGCTTGGGGTTAGTTAGACACCTGATAAATGTCAATGATCACCGTAAAATGTGCTAAAAGAGAAAAATTAAAAATATGTTCTAAAGTATTTTAAAAATAGGGAGAAAAAAATCACACCATAAGAGAAAAAGTATGTTAAATAGAAAATGCACTTCCCCACTTGGAGGTAATTTTACGAAGAAAATAGTAAAATGTTCTTGGTTCCAGAAAAAAGTTCGCAAAATAAAGCCTCGTAATATGGAGAGTATCCTATATTGAAAAAGGAGAAAGTCTGGATTCATTTCTATATTTAAAATTAAAAAAACAAATAAGTGAAAACAATTGCAACATCGTCACTAAGTGCGATACTGAAATAAAAAATACGATTGCAAAAAACAAAAACAAAAAGATGAGATTCAAAAGCCCACAAAGCAACAAACGATAAAGTTGGGATTCACCGGCAAGAGAGTCATTCCAGTTCTATCATCCGGCTGAGTCGACATCAGAATGGCTTCCTCACAGGGCAAAGATCCTATACTCTGTTTCACCTCAAGTTGGCAGCATTAGGAAGGGTACGATGACCGAATCACAGCCGCTGCCGGGTTACTGTAGGAGCAGAGAGTGACTAAACGAATAAATATCACCATATTTGGCGAGTGGGGAAAAAATGCTTGTGAAAAAATTTTTCATTAAAATTGTAAGAGATGTTTTTTTTTTTTTTTTTTTTTTTTTTTTTTTTTTTTTTTTGGAAAATAGTATATGCCACTTTTTTAATGGAGATATTTAAGGGCTTACGTTTCAATATGTTTAGAAATATTGATGAATAAACTAGCAAAACTTTTCTCGAACAAAATCTCAATAGTTCTCAACATATTGATAGCAATGTTTTTTAAATGAAAAAATGCCGTTAAATTGTATTTCATGCTGTCATTAACTTGATTTTTTAAGTGTGACTTAGGCCACTTTCAAAATAAATGGCTCTTTTTTCTTTAATTTTTATTTTTTGCATCCGTTTATAAAATACAAATTTCTATCTTGTTTTTTTAAGAATTTATCGCCTTTTCTCGGTGGTTATTATTTTAAATCCGAATGAAATAATTATTCACATTTCAGTATAAATGCCTTTTATGTATGTTAACTTAAGAAAAACAGAAGCACAAATTTCAACATCATTTACTTCCTTCAGAACTTTGATTAATGTAGAGATCTCATTTTTTTCAAAAAAAGCTATGAATTTTTCGCCGAATGCACGCAATGTGAAGTCATATTTCACCAGCCTATTACGCTTGCCTACGGCACCGGGTCGTTTTTTACCAGGACAACTTACAGCACCTAATGCCTTCTTTTCTTTCTTCATACGGAAAACAGATCTTTTCGAAACGCCAATCAGTTCATTAAACATTTTTCACGATTTCTCTGATGGATTCTTGCGGGTTTTCTTCTCAAAGTCGAGAATTAAACATTCAATATGTTTTTCCGAGCTCCGCTTCGGATAGATTTTCCTCGCTTCAATGGTGTATACAGCGAGGTTGGGGACATTTTTATCTCAGACATGTTTAAAATGTCAAAAAAAAAAACAAAAAAAAAAGATAGTAGCACGAGATATCAAAATTGTACTTATGAACGATAGCAAAGACGCCAAGCGAATGGCGTTGATTTGGCGGGAATGCTTAGGTAACTCCGCCAAGGATGTAATCTTGAAAACCGGTTTTTAGCCAAGTGAAGTTTCATGAAATTGTTGTTTTTCAACTGTATTCGTTCACAGGTATTAAAGAATAAATGCTTTTAAGGTGTGATTAACTAAAATATATCCTTAAAATCATAATTTCGATAATACACGATACTTTTTTAACAATTTTCTATGCATTTGCTTTCATTTAAATTCCAAAACAAGTTGGAACTATTTTTCAAGTGGATTGTTACATTTCCTACCCTTCCTAATGGTGCCAACTTAAGGTGAAACAGAGTATAGTGTTTCAATGGAGGTCAATGATGCTACATCTAAGGCAAATGTTAGTCTGTAAGCAAAATAAATCGCTTATTTTCAGATTAAGTTATTTTAAGAACTTGGATCAGCTTGAACAAATCGACTCGACCGATCCAGTAGCGTCTGAATCACTACGCCTACTGGAAGTGAAGCTGAAGCAGATTTGAGAAATGATCGATAAAAACAAGATTGAGATGACTTCCCTTTCTTCTTGTCCTCAAATCAAATTCTTTTCACAAAGTAAAAAGTGTTTGGGTGACCCATTTTAAGGACTGCCGAAGTTATTCTTAATAAAGCAAACTAATAACTTCGCTAAAATATCAAAAATTAACAATTACGAAGAGTTTTCCGTCCCTCAAAAAAACGGCTAAAATTAGTGCACCCACCCCACCCCAGAAGGTCGAACTGGAAACGGATTCAAAGTGTTCAAAGATCTCCCAACCGATTCTGATACCGTGGCAATTCTATGGCAAATTCTTACCGCTCGCTGGTTCATGAGGAATGTAGACCTTAGTGTCCGCGAGTGATATTCCCACTATTACACAAACACGGGGAAAATCCACCAATTTCTTTAATAAAATTGACAACTATGATAATAAATCGATCACTAGCATCAGAAAAATATACTCCTGATCTTAATTTTCCACAGACCCAAATCAGTTCCAATTAATCCTGCAAAATGTGCTTTCTTTTATTTAAATTATTGATATTTTACTTTGATCTTAAGTTCTACTCAATGATTAGTCAAACTTTTCACCAAACTTATATGTAAAAATAGCTGACTTCTCTAATCAGCCAAGTCTAATATGCGTTATCCCCCAGGCAACCGCATTATCACACGATAAAAATGTCAACGAAACCATATTTTAAAGTTTTCGCCCATCTTGGCAAACATAAGCAACAACTTGGCACCTAGCACCCCTATATCAAATTAGCACCCGGTGATTCATGATATAAAAAACTCCACGTGAAAAAAGCAACATTGGGAAAACGGTTATGACGAACATCCACTGGTCACATGCATTAAAATCTGAAATATAAATTAGTAACTCCTCCAAAGAAGGCGGTACTATGGTTACATTGGTTAAATAAATTGTTCCTCGTACCTCCAATTAGTGCTTTTAATAAAACAGACCAATAAAATTTAGTTAATGTTGTAAAGAAGGCGGTACACATTAAGAAATAAAAGTCAATCTATGATAATATTGGTTTAAATAATTTTGCCTTACACCTAATGAAAATTTTTATTTGAATCTGAAGAATAAAATTGTAAGATTGTCTAAAAGAAGGCGGTACTTTAAAAATAAAGGCCGAACAGTGATTACATTGGTTAAATTTATTGAAACTTCTGTCCAATCAGGGCTTCCATTAGAATTGGAGCAATTAAATTTAAATAAAGAAGGAGGTACTTTAAAAATAAACCAATCTATGGTGATATTGAATAAAATAAGTTATTAACATCCAATCAACGCTTTGTTTCATAATTTTAGGAATAAAATCACTAAATTCCTTTAAGAGGGCGGAACTTTAAAATAACATAGCTGTATTGGTTAAATTTGTTATGGCTTTCATCCAATCAGCTCTGTCTTTAGAATGTGAGCAATGAAAATTAATGAAATAAAGAAGGCGGTACTTTAAATAAAAGTCAATACATGATATTGAATAAAATAATTGTGACCAGCTTCACATCAAAGTTTTGTTGAGCAATTACAGCAATAATATTATGAAATTATTGAAAGAAGGATCAAGAAAAGAAGGAAGAAGATTTAAAAGGAAAGATTAACCATTCAGTAAATTTACTGAAACTTTCATCCAATCAGAGGATACATTTGAATCAGCAATAAAATTTATTAGCGTTCTAATATAGCGCTACTTTAAAAATGTAAAGTGATATAGGGTGCCATTGATAAAATTAAATGTGGATTTTATCCAATCAGCTCTGTAATTAGTATTTGGGCAGTAAAATAAGTGTTATAAAGAATGCGGTATTTTAGAAATAAAAGCCGATCTACATATAAGGTGACATCTTTGACTTACATCTAAATAGCGCTTTTTTGAGTAATTTCTACAATAAATCATGAAGTTATTGAAAGAAGTCAGTACTTTAGAAGTAAATGCCTAAATATGGTTACATTGGTTAAGTTTATTGATACTTACATCCAATTAGAGCTTTCATTAGAATCAGAGCAATAAATTATAATTATTTTAAAGAAGGCGGTACTTTTCAAAATGTAAAGGAATCTAGTGTTCGATTGGTTAAATTAAATATGGATTTTATTCTATCAGCATTGCCTTTAGCATCAGAAAATATTTTTTTTTTAAAAAAAGGTAGATTTAAGATCAAGTCGACATTTGTTAAAATATTTTGATTCAAATAATTGCGACTTATATTCAATGAATGCATTTTGTGCGATCCGTTGGAAGCTGAATAAAAATACTACACGCATTTTGGTTATGAAGGTTGTCTACATTGTTAAATGCGCACATTGAGTTGCGTACTGTTTTGACAACGTGCCCCAATTTGTAAAGATGTGTAATTTTTATTTAGCACATTTTTATAGAATTCCAGCTTTTGCCCACAATTAATTTTATAGAGCATTAGCATTTACATTTTAGAACATTTTTACATAAAATCTTTATTAAACAGGCATTGAAAACTATCTTTGCGTTTTGTATCCTGAGTAAAACTGACTTTTTTCGCAATATTTATTTCCCTTGAATTAAATATTCGAAATATATTTAAAACAATGGGTCTTCAGATTGGTAGTTTAATATTGCAGACCTAGTACATTCCCAGGGAGCTGAAATCTCTTTTTCGTGCAGCACCATATAGGTGGTATACCGATCATTCCAAGTGATTTTGACGCCTAACTGCCTACACAAAGGGAGGCACCAGAGCTCTGAAGATGCAAAACCGTGCTAAAAATTCAGTTTTCCTGAGAGCACCCAAGCCAAATAGGCACTGAAGGGATCATAATCATACGAAATGGACGCTGTCGATTTTTTGCATCATGAAAATCCGCCTACTTGGGCCAGGAGCGAACCCGCAAACCAACGCCACACTAACTACGTCACGCAGCCGGCATATCCATAGAGTATTCGCTATATTATAATATTAATTACATCTAATAATATTTATATCTATTTTGATGTATCTAGAGTGGTGGGGGTTATCATTTGTCCGCCTAAACGGGGACTATCCCCATAGTACAAATTATACAACTGCTCTCATACTCATTCCTCAAATTGTAAAACTGTAATATTCATGAATTACTTATTTCTATTTATTTGTTCTTTTTTCCGCAAAATTTGTTCTTGGCCAGCTCTAATGTACGATCCCAGCCGTATTGATGACATTATATGAAACTAAGAACATGGTTGTTAATTCAGCGCGTACGATACATGCGCAAGCAGGGTTGCAAACTTGGCGGGTTATCTTAAATGTTGGCACTGTTCCGATAATTACATAGTAAAATTTATTACACCATCACGATTTTTTTTATACATAGGTAATGGCACAATACATTTTGATGACAACTCAGTTTTACTAATCGCATCTATTTTCATGATAATCGAAATGTATATTAAAATTGATAATCTTTAATTATATTTTCTAATGTTGTAATATTTATCTTAGAGGTGCTTATTGTAATTTATTTAATCTTGATTATATCTACTGCAGTGATACCAATAATTTTACGATTTTTTACAGTATTCTTTTTACTTAATTTGTAGACATTACTGTGGTAAGTCACAACTAGCAGCAATCACTAGTAAAATAAAATGGGAAGAAATCGACTCATCTAGAGTATCAAAAAAGATGAAACCTGGATCGAAACTAAGCCTCGCTAGCGTTTTTCTCACTGTAAACTAACATAACATACATAAAAATTAGTTTTATATATTATCCAAAACCACATTTTCAGGTTATTTTTTACTTGTTAAAATGTTAGTTGGTTCAACAAACGTTTTTTTAAACTATCGAAAGCCGTGGGTACATTATATGTATTTCTGTCAGTGAGAGTGAGAGTTATATATTAATGCCGCATAATAACACTATAAGGCAATACGAGAGCTATTGGGGACGGATCGTGTAATTTTTAACCTCGGTCAAGTGACGAGGACCACACCTGAGCTAGCACCTCTTTCTCTTAACTACCCCAATGGAGGGAGATTGTTCCTCGATGGATTCAACGTTCATCCCCTCCCTGTACAATGCGGATCTTCAGTGGTACTAGACTCGAACTCATGACTTGCCAGTCACGAGTCCGTGATACGTCTTTCCAATTATTTGCCTTGCAATGCTGTAATTTAAATTATTCCTAAAAATCTTTAATGTTATTTAATAGCCATGGCAATGTTTGTGGAAGATTTAATTATATAACCAATGGATTTATTGATGACTTTTCTTTTAGCCCTATATACCGAATAACTACGCGTACGTGTGTGAAAAACGGTTGCGGTGGGGAGAGAATAGGGTAATTTTCCTCCACAGCGAAAGGGTTATTGTTCTCAGATAATGAATTATTTAAAACTATTTGGCCAAATTCACGATGGCCAATTGATAAATGCAATCATGTATTCTTTATTGGATTCAAAACTGACATCAGATTTTTACTTATTGTTCTAATTGTAAAATTTAGATGAGATTTTTAACTTTATGATTAAATAAAGACGCTCAAGTATTGAGACTCTTCAATCTTTTTAATTTTTTTAAAAAAATATTCTCAGTTCTTATGAGTAATTTTGAAGTAAATACATTTTGTATACCTATGTGCGATATTATAGTTGACGACTATGTACTTTTTTAAATAGAAAAATCGTTTGCAAAAAGCAAAATTTGGTGACAACGAAGCTTATGAACTGATTGGTTGGAAACACGTGATTGCATTCAACATATATAAGCCTGAATTTTGAACTATTCATGATTCTTCTAAATCTAGTATTTATATTTTCAGAATTCATGTCTTATGAAATCAATTAACGGACTTAAATTCATGTCACTTCATTGTCATATGACTACTACAATAACGTGGTATCATCAAATCAGTTTTAATGTTCATGCGACGTCATAGTCATACTCGTACATATACAAAATATTATTAAAACATTTTGCAAGTAATCATATATTTTAATACTACTAATAATTACTCTGTAAAAAAATATATGCACTCATAAGAAATCGAACTGTTATCATGAAATCTGGCAGGAATATAGTCTGGGAAGAGATATGCAAATGGTTAAAATTTCGACACCGATGAGACAAGATAAGAACGCTTTGCACACATGAGATGCGCAGCTAGGAGGGTTTAAAAGCATGAGTATTCTTGTCCCATATGTTTATTCAAACAAATCTGTCGAGTTGGAAGGACGGTATTGTGATTGGAGATGCCTCGGAAACGTAACCTGTGACAATACGAACAATTGTAGGTCTTTGAGTGGGAGCGTATAGTAGGGCTCAGAGGAGCAGGTTCGTCGAACAAACATATCGACCTCTACTTTCGTCGGGGCGACATTTTAGTTGCTCTGTTCTGACAACAATAGAGAACATGGAAGGGATAGTCTACCATCGTGGATGGTCAAGGCATCCCATGAGAACAAAAGCGTGCAATCAAAAGAGCGGCCACATTCTTACCAACACGGTCATTAGATATCACTATTTTCCACCTTACAGACATCCTGTGGTAATAAAAGAAACCATCCGAAGACCATTGGCTGACGCAAATGTGAGGAGAACATGATCATTAAGATACCTGTCACTGAAACGCTAACACGTGTGGAAGCGGCCAGACCATCGCTCCCATCTGGTATTTTTTGTCGAGAGGTATACGGAGATTACGCAATGTGTCACAGTCTGGAGTGTGATTTGTTGAGACACTCGATCACCTTTAGTAGTCCTTCTAGGAACTATGATGGCAAGCAGTTGCGTGGATGAGAATTTAACGTCAGAAGTACTGCCTATGCTATCAAGTCCCACAGACATTTATCAGCCAATGTTTGTACACATTTTGCGTGACCTTCCCAACAATGACTTCGAGGATATGGAGCATTCCCGTGACCTTCTATGTCAACAGATCTCTCGCCAATATAGCACGTCTGGGATGTGCTTGGAAAGCTATTGGAACACTGTGAATTAACTGCTCATTTTAAAACATTATGGCATAAAATTCCACAGAGGTCATACGTGACCTCAATGACTTGATTTCATGCTATGTTTAGGCTTGTATAGCTGCCAGAGGTGGATGAACTACCTACCCACTCCTAACACTTCCATATATATACTATATCTCTTCTCTTCATATCATAAAACAACCTTTTCTTCTGAATTTGTAATCAGTTTCTTATCTCCTTGTACACTATATACATGTTAAATTTCATGATAGTAGGTCGTTTCCTTTTGGGTATATATATTTGTTTGTGACAGAGTGCATAAATCATGCTATAGATGTACTCTATTATGAATACTACATATAATTGGAAATATGAAATAAAAATAATTCAAAGTATATATAGCATGATACGTATAGTATTGGAAATGACAATTATGTTATTCCCCATTTCAGAAAGAATATAATTTAAACAATGTCAGTCTTAAGCGATGAGATGAAGAAAAATATTGCCTTTTAATTAGAAAATAACTTTTCTTATTTTTTAATCTTTACGAAGGAGAAAAGCATCTCACTCATTCATTACAATATCTCCTGGCCTATTCGACCAATATTCTTGACATTCCACAGACATGTTTCTTTTATGAAGTAGAGATTCTCTAAGAGTTTTGAGAAAATTGACATCCAGGGAAAGAGGGTGTTGTGAGGGGTTATCAATATATTGGGTGCAAGGGAAAGTTAGGTCGGTTTTTTTTTCCTAAAGAATAAACATGTTTTTTCTCTTTTTATTTAAAACAATCTAAAACATAATGTCCTTTATTAATTACAACTAGTTGTCAGCATTCTGGGGCATTTTATCTAGCCCTCTGGAATAGAAATCGTCTGTTTTGGTGACAAAATTTTTGTCCAATGCCACTCGAACTCCCTCATAATTTTTATATTTATTTCCATCAAGAAAGCCTAGCAGCGACATGAAAAGATAAGAGTCAAATGGGGATGCTATATAAAGAGTATATGCAGGCTGAGGTAACATTTCCCAATCTAACTCTGAAATTTTTTATGCAGTGTTTCTTGCTACATGTAGTCTAGCGTTATCTGATGAAGAATCATACCCGTTCCTATTGGCCAAGGATGGATGTTTATGTTGAACTTCCTATTCAAAGTATCAATTTTCGGACAGTAACGGTCGTTTCATTTTCTTTCAGTTACTCATTTTGCACTCTACCCTTGCTGTCTCACCAACAACACAGCATAACTTTCTTCTGATGCACACCAGCTTTAGATGTAGATGAAAGTATCACCCATTTGTAAACTAATACTTTTTTAAACCATGTGTTTGTAAACTATCCACTTTGCATCTCCAGTCGCAAATGGTCCCAAAACTGTTACCTTTTGTGACAGCAAGAGTTGAGGATCATATCGAAATTCTGTCCATTAAATTTTTTCACTTAATTCGTGTGGCACCCAAACACAGTACGGACACGAAACCAAGCCTTTTTAATGTAATTCAAAGCAGTAGACTGATGAATTCCAAGCTTGAAGCCCATTTCTGGGGATGTTAACGTAATACTTCGTCACTGACATCGATGAATATCCTGATCTGTGTTCATACTTCAAAGAAAAATAACCCCAAAAAAATTTCAAAAGTCTTCTTCGGCATGTTCGAGCTGATACTGCATTTACTCCAAACACGTCACAAGTGTTTCTTTTTGCCTCCATCGCGTTACTCCCTTTTTGGAACTCGAACAACATACAATGTACTTAATGCAATTTTCCTTCACTCATGTTGACAGCTTAAAAGTTTGAAAAAAATTGACCAAAATGCAAAAATGTGTATAAATTATCAATAATATACTAATCTTAACTGTTTTATTTGGCTGCAGTAGGATTCGAATTTTTGCGAAGAATCGACTACGCATTAAAGTGCTTATGTTCATAAACGACAGAACTTTCCCTTATACCTAATAGATAAATATTCATGTTTCATAACCTTTAGACTTTAAGATTTGAAATTTGGCAGGTATATCCCTTTAATGTTGTAAAAAACTAGTACAAAGCGATTTTTAGGAAAATTTACCCCGAATTAAATAATGATGGTTTAAAGTGGAGTTATTGATAAATGTTCTTGTTTTTTAGCTATAAGGTCTACATACTGGGAATATTTATCCGACATGCTCCTGTCAAGGAGTACAGATCCACTACAAAAGAGATTTTTTGCAAAAGTGGATCGCCAGAGGGAGTTACGAAGGGTTAAACGTTATACATAGATAGATATTCCCGCTTTTGAACTGTTAGTCTTACAGACTTGATATTTGGTGGGCATGGGATAGAGATCAGCTACAAAAGAGTTTTTATAAAAAAACTACCGCAAAAAATATTTTTCTTTTTTTTATAGTAAAAAAAATCTCTCTTATAAACTACTAAGCCTATAGCTTTGGAATTAAGAAAACATTTTACTTTTACTAAAAAGAGGATTTTCTAAAGTCGAACCTCAAAAAGGTTACTGGAGCGTTACAAATAAAAAAAAAAATTCAACTATTAGACTCACAAATATGTTTGGCAGATATGGTTTTTGTTGAGAAGATATATACTAAGAGCTTTTTTGTGTTTAATTTCCAATTCACTTAAAATTAACTCATTAAAAATTCTGTTCTATTATTTTACTTTTCAATTCATCCACTCGAGGAACGTGTAAACCAGCTAGTATTTTTGTAAAATACATGAATTACTCTTAAATAGTCTGCACAAATATTTGCTGAATGTAAATTAAACGTTACTACTTATAATTCTCCATAATCTGAAAAACACCCGCAACAGTTATCTTTTTATATATTTATTGATGTAATTGCTGCATAAGTTTGTATGAATTACATATGTATATATAAAGCCGGATGTGTGGCGTGGTTGGTTTGTCGTTGACCTTCTGCACCCAAGGTTGCGGGTTCGGCCCCGACCCAAGTCGGTGATTCTCGTGATGCAGAAAATCGACAGTGACCATGTCGTATGATTATACGGCATGTAAAAGATCCCTAGAGTGTCTCCTTGGCTTGGGCGCTTTCGACAAAATTAAAAATCCTGGTACAAGTTCGCATCGTCAGAGCTCAGGTGGAGCTCTGTGGAGGAAATTGGGCGTCAAAATTACCTGCGGTGATTGGTATCCGCCTATACGGCGCCGCATTAAAGAGTGATATCAGCTCTTGAGGATGTACTGGTAAAAATACCACAACCCATTGGATAAAAAAAACATATATATATATATATATATATATATATTTGGCAAAAAATATTTTTATAGAAGACAAAGATTACAATGGACTATATAAATCAAAGTTTCTCAAACTGTAGGGAGTACCCCCAAACAGGCGTATTAACCCTACGAGGGGGTGAGAGCATATCGAGAAGTTGAAAATAAAAGATTATTTGAAATTTTTTTAATTTACTGAAAGTTAGCAAAACAAAATACTTTTTGACATAATAAAAAATAAAATATTATTTTACACTGATAAAATATACTTATAAATTTATCAGTACTGACAATGTATTTAACAATTAATTTATCAATACTAAGTTAAGAACAAGTTTAATAATTACTGTTGACTCCCATGATCTTATCACTTAAATAAATATAAAAATACATAGTTTAATTGTCTTTCAAAGTGTTTCTTTTACATATTAGGTCCAAAAAATTAATAGAGGAAAAATGTTTTAGAATAATCCGTCAAAATCTTTAAAACATTCTCTAGGTTTTAAACCTTCATCGTCATATGTGTTTGTAAAAATACATTTATATGTATATTTATGTACATAATAAAACGGTATTAGAGAAAAACATAAATAATAAATAAGTAAATATATAAAAAAAATTGCCAAAAAAATCAGATGTCTATTTAAGTCTTAATTTGAATATTTATCGAAACAACAAATCATAAGCTCTTCCAAAAAATAATATTAAATTATTTTTGAATCTTTAACTAACATTAAGAAAGGTATATCTTTTTTATCCCTGTCTATATTCAATTATGTGTAAGCTTCTTATGAAAACATAATTAATAAATATTATGATTTTCAATTTACTCAGATTGTTCTAGACATTAGAAGAAGAATATTACCATTACGAAAGTATTAATTAAATTCCCCTTTGTTATTTAAATGAGACAAAATAGGGTCAGTTAAGAAAACTGAATTATAAGTAAAATAGTAAATAAACATAAGTTGTGTGGAAAAAATGAATTATACGCGCGTTTACAGAATACATACAAATACAAAAAAATATCAGTAAACGATCGATATAATGCTTAATATTAAACACAAATATTTTCATTAATTAAAAAAAATCATAGAGTATTATGTTAATTAGCAGACACAAATTCTATTAAAAAGACAATAAAATGATGAGTAAGAAAATTTTAAATGGGTTCATAAGCAAATACACATCATGCAAATAATTGAAAAATGAAA
>BMAO01002224.1:0-19508 GCA_019973975.1 Trichonephila clavata | reverse complement strand
CTGCTCAATTGTCGTTCTTCTCTTCTCCTTTTAGCTTGATTTGTAGACCGACCCTTGCACTTCGCTTTGGTGGCATAATTGTGGGGTTAAATAAAACATTTCCAATTATTCTCTTCAGTTCGAAATGAATAATATTGTATTAATAATTTATTCTCGTATTAATAATTGCAAAATTTTTTTGATTGCATTTTTGTATTTATTAGAATTTGCTGGCGAAAAATTGAACGTCGAACGCATTTATGTTGTTTTTTGTAAAACACAAAAACATTAAAGGAAACCCAATTTATGTATTTAAAATATTTTAAATCTATTAAAGATTTTAATTTTTGTTTAAATACACGTGCAGAAATATCATGACGATCTGATGAAGAATTATATCGCGAGAATTAAATATCATTATGAAATGAATGATATTGTGCTTGTAAATATACAATTGATGTTTCGATATTTTTGGGATATTTTGTTCGAAAGCACCTAGAACCCCAACTCTGATTTAAAAAAACTTACAAAACCTTTCCGGGGATATACCTAATAATTTTCCAAATTTTCACGGCGATTGGATGTATGGTTTTTGAATCTATCGAGGACAGACACATTCATTTATATATATATATATATAGATAAGATTTTTAAAAAAGCATTTCTTTTTCTGTGGGAGTTATACAAATTAGAAAAATTTTTTGGATTAAAATTTAGTAAATCCACTTAATCTTTTGTATGGGTATATGCGAGTTTGTTGGGGAAAAAGCTCATTTCAGACTTCATAATTCTAATTTTGAAATATCTACTTCCTTAGAATGTCTTACCATGCAGTCATCAATTCTATATATCAGGGATGCCCAACCTATGGCCCGCGGGCCAATTTTGGCCCGCGAATATCTATTATGAAGGGGAAGAGCAATCCAAAATGGAATTGACCTTGTTAATTAAACAGGGAAAAACCGTATACGAAAACAGTTGGAAATGATGACGCCTCCAATTCCAATAAAAACCTTCACTGCTCAGTTAAAATCAACTTTTATTTACAGTTTTAAAACCATCTCGCTCACCAGCTCATACTCACATGATCTGTACTTCTCCAATACACTACTCTTTATATCGGCGCGCCGAAGCAGCGCCATCTATTTCACAACATATTGCCGGCCGATGGCCTGGCCTTACAGGACATCAAATTTTACAATATTTTAATACTTGGACATTAAATAATTATATTCGTAATAACAAATTGAACTAAATATTAAGTAAACTAAATAACAAGTAAAAAGAAAAATCAAATATTTTACAGTTCTATATTTAGTTCTTAATTGGCAGCACACACAGTTTATGAATTAGTCGCTTAAGGGTGGAGAGGTAAGAGTTTTCAAATTCACAACTCGAACTTTCCCATCGAGTCCTTCGTACACTTTTATGACGCGTCCTAGTTTCCACTTTAATGGAGGTAAATTGTCCTCCTTTATTAGAACTAAATCATTTATTTTTAAATTGGGCTGGTGTTTTTGCCACTTTATACTCTGTTGTAGCTGTGTCAAGTAGTCTAAAGACCATTTCCTCCAAAAAGACTGACTCATTTGCTGTAGGAGTTTCCACCTATCGCACAGAGATATTTTTTCGCTACACAAATTAGGCTCTGGAATTCTTTTTAAAGGAGTTACACATTTTCTTAGGACTTTTCGTATAACCGTTTGAGCACAAATGATCCAGTATTGCATCCTTAAGAATTAATTCTGAGCCACCATGAAGATATTTGTGGTGATAATGTCTCACCACTAGTTCAGTAATGTAATGCGATTTAAGAAGAATAATTGGATGCTTTGTATTTTTAGGTACATTCGCCTTTCCCAGTCTTCCACCAACCCTCAGGATTCTTTCATCATCTAAAAATGGATGCAACATTGCGAGTTTACTCTGATAATTCACGTGACCTTTCCTTTCCAATGTTTGGATTTCCTCGAAAAACACCTCTCGTTGTACATGCACAATTATGATAGAATGAGCCTGGTTCAGTTCTGCAGCTTAAAGAAACCCAGTTTGCACACGGGATAAACTTCTGAGGTTGTTCACAAACCGTAGACACCAGACAATTACTCGCAATAGTTTTTGATAGGAAGAATACTTGGGTAGCAGATAACCTATCTATTACTGTCAGTCACTGTAGAAAAAACTACAGTTTATTTTCTCACATTCTATAGCATCAGTAGGTATTTCTTTCGTAGAATAATCGCTATAAAGTCCTCCCTCACTGTACATCCATACTGGTCCCAACCACCATAATTTATTCCGCAATAAATGTTCAACAGATGCACCTCGACTGACCATATCTGCTGGATTCTCACGACCACTACAATGATTCCATGATTTAGGATCCGACTTTTCCTGAATTTCAACTATACGATAGCGTAAGAAATGCTTCCACTGTCTTGAACAACCCTTTATCCAATGAAGAACGATTAATGAGTCTATCCAAAATCTAAACTCGACAACTAAATCCCTCAAAAGACAACCAAGATATTTTCCGATTCTTGCACTGATCACTGCTGCCATTAACTCAAGTCTAGGCAATGCAAGATTTTTGAGGGGAGACACTCTACCTTTCGACATCAGAAAATTAGTCCGTATTTCACCCTCATCATTTATGTATCTAAAATAAGCAACAGCACCAGAGGCCATTGGTGATGCATCGCAAAATATATGCACTTCACATCTAGCTTTGTCTAAATTTTTGCATGATGCAAAACAATTTCTCGCTACTTTAAAACCCTTCAAATACTTTATCTCTGAACACTAGTTAATCCATTTAACCTGTAAATCATCCCAATCAATACCTCGCAACCAAATCTCCTGGAGCAAGCATTTAATCCTAACCACAAAGGGACTAACAAAACCAACAGGATCAAAAATCATAGCAGCCGCATGCAACACAAATCGCTTAGTATTCAACATATTCTTTAAGCTCCTTAACAAAGACGTAACATCTAACGACAGCTCATCCTGTACCGTATTCCAATTTAAACCTAACATCTTCAGCTGATTATTAAAACCACTGTCACTTCGAACAAGTCCCTGTTGAATCCACATTGATCTTAATTCCTCACAATTAGTATTTAATTTTCTCAAATTCATACCAGCTGCCCCTAAAATCATCACAGCATCCCTAGATAACTCATAAGCTTCATAAATATTATTTGCACCAAAATACAAATCATCAACATAAAGAGACGTATCTAGCATTTTCACACTTTTAGGCTTATTTTTCCGATACTGTCTAATGTGCCCCTTAATCGTTGCACTTAATATAAATGGGGATGTCTTACAACCAAAAGGTAGACGAGTCATTCGCATAATTTTGAAATTTTCGTTACAATTATCTGGAAGCCATAAAATTTTTTAAAAATTCCTATCCTCTTCTGCTATACCAATCATTAAAAATGCCTTTTCAATATCTGCGCTGAATGCAATTTTAAATTTCCTGAAATTTAAAAGAATATCTACACTAGGATTTAAATTTAGACCGGTTTCGAGAAAATCATTAAGGGATAAATTCTCTCTAATTTTGAAACTACAATTAAAAACGATGCGAACTTTTGTTGTGTCCTTATCATTTCTCACAACTGATCTATGTGGCATAAAGTACTCATATTTATCGCGAGAGCATTCTTCAATTATCCCTTTACTAAATTGATCCCTGAATTATATCTTTATATTCTTCAGCAACCCAGTCCATTTTCTTAAAGTTATTCTGCCTATCCTAAAACAGTTTCTTTGCTATGATAAAATTATTCATTAAACTTTCCGGCGAGTCTTTCTATAATAACAGAGTTTCATATCTCCCATTCTTAAATTTTAAATTGTTTTCAAATCTCTGAATTAATTCGATATCCGTGTCTGAGAACCTCTCATCATCACATATTCCCAGTGCATCCAAATTCCATAATGCCTGTACATCAGAATTTACGCTCAAATTGGTTGATATCGCTTGTGAAATGCTAGTTTGACAAATTTTATTTTGTGTTCCCTGCAAAATAAATTTGAAAATAGTAGGAATACAATTTATTGAATCATTAATTTTCTCAATTTTACTATTACAAATAACATCCCAGAATATATCTCCTCCAATTAATATATATTGTGATCAGTAGTGTCACAAATCCGCCAAAAGTAACCCTTTTCGTTCTAAAATGGTTCTAGTCTCAATATCTGGCGAGACTATAGGAGCCACCGTAATTGTATGCGTTATTAAAGCTTCTATTTTAATGAATTGTGCACAATTGTTTCTATTACACAATTCTATTTTCGCAACATTATATATTTTCCCAACTGCGTTGTTTGAACCAAAGGAAAAAACTGATAATCTTTCTTTTCGTAATATTTTTAATTTCATAGTATCCGCGAATCTTTTAGTAATCCAACATCTTTCCGAACCGTTATCCAAAAGGACCCTGGCTATCTTGGTTTTCCCCTCCTGAAAGTCAATAACACTGCAGGTTTGCAGTAAGGTGCCCCTTGACGTCAAAAGGCTAGAGTTGCATCCAGTTGCCTCATTAGGATCTGGACATTCGGTCGGGGATTGACCCCTGGAACTTTTCCTTTCACAAAGCAAGTAATGGTGAATCTTGCTCTTACAGTTTTTGCAAGGGTCAAGTTTTGCCCTACAAAAACGAGCCAAATGAAATTTGGAAAAACAACGAAAACACCTATTCTCTAATTTTAGCTTATTTTTTCTTTCTACAACTGTTTCAAATTCGCAAAATTTATGCTCACCGCTACCACAAAAAACACAATTAAAATTAGGGGTGGATGCATAATTAATACTTTGGATAAATCTGTCATTTTTAAATCTTCTAGGTTGCTCAAATTTTTTAAAATTATTCTTACTTTCCCTGTTAAAGATTTTATAAGTTGGGTTTTCTATTTTGTTCGGTAATAAAAATGTTCGTTCTCTGGATTGCAACTCTTTATCCAGAAATGTAAACAAATTCTTAAATGTATAATCTTCATTTGAAAAATTTCAATTCAAATCTAATACTAATTATTTTGGTAACCTTTCCAACAATATCTGCGTTAAAAGATTCCCGTACGTTTCGGTTTCGATTCCCAAGGACACTAAACTTCTAACTTGCGTTTCGGCTTTGTCGAACACGTTTCTTACCCACTCAAATCGTTTATGTTTCTAACTGCAGGTAATCTCTCTTAATAACTCGTTTAAATGTGTTTGTATTAGAGTGTTCTTATTACCAAACCTATTTCTTAATAAATCCAAAGCTACATCATAATTCTCTTCCGTCAATGAAAACCCACTAATATAACTCGCTGCTGTTCCTCCTAAATAAGATTTTAAGTAATTAAATTTATCTATTTTAGTTAAATTTCTATCATTATCTATCGCACTCTCAAACTGGCCGAAAAAATCCAGCCACCGAGAATGATCACCATAAAATTTGTTTATATTTAATTTTGGCAATTTAAAACCGTTGTATTATTCTCTATTATTGAGTTTGTTGAAACCGATTCGCTCGAATCCCTTTTGGTATAGCAATCAATTTTATTCGATATTCTTTGTTTCCAAAGAATAATTTTGTCTGAATATTTCTCTACATTAATAATTTCCTTTTCTATTTCACTAATATCACAAATTCTCGATAGTATAATTTAAACTTTTAAGATTATTTTCTTTTTCAATTAATTGTTCTTTAAACTCTTTTAAACAATTTACTTGATTTTGAGAAGTTTCATTACTCAGTTCATCTATATAATTTTCTATTTTAGTTATTAATTTTGTAACGTTACTTCTTATTACTTTAAGTATAATCCTCAATTTTTCAATTTCCGACATTTTAAACACTAAAGGGTATGCAACGATAATCAAGAAGCACAACAACAGATCACAAAAACAAGACCTACCTCAAGAACTTGACTATTCAACTACCGAATTCCACTTCCCTGACACCAAAATAAAATGACGACGCCTCCAACTCTAATAAAAACCTCCACTGCTCAATTAAAATCAACTTTTATTTACAGTTTTAAAACCATCTCGCTCACCAGCTCATACTCACATGATCTGTACTTCTCCAATACACTACTCTTTATATCGGCGAGCCGAAGCAACGCCATCTATTTCACAACAACAGTAATACAGCAAATAATTGTTTTACAGTTGTTCATTAAGTTTTTTTTCAATTTATTACGCGGCTTTTCAATATGTGTCCTTCATGGCTATCTGCGCGAGTGCGAGTTTTCGTATAAAAGAAGCTCGCGGACGTGATTACCGGAAGCCATTATTTCTTCCATCACATGGTCTGGATGCAGAGAAGGGCGAAGAACAAATGCGTATTCCGCACACGTTCCGGAACAGACTAGATTCGAAATAATGCTGAACCAATCAAATGTACCTGTCGAAAAAACGCTTTTCTTCATGGTGAGCATTACCATTATTAACTTTAACTTCGACTTAACTGCAACGATCATTATTTTAAACAACCCCATGGTTTTGCTAGCAAATCGGGAATGTTGAAATCGCTGACACAGAACGGATCTGATATTCCTTTTTGATTTCGCATTTTTAGCCCAGTATCATTTATTTATAAAGCCATATAAAATATTTTGGATAATGAAAGAGAAAAAAGGTGGTTTTCAAAATCGGAAATTTCAAGATGCATGAACAGATAAATACTGTTTTATTTATTACAATGATACTGTCACATGCTTAATATGTAGTTGCAAGATTGCTGTGGCAAAATATAACGTAAAGCAGCATTATGAAACAAAGCATAAACATTTTGCATCTATGAAAGGATATGAACGATCTCAAAAAATCGAACAACTCAAAAAAACTTTCAGCAGTCAAGCAAATTTTTTCAAAAATGTACAGTTAACTTTAATTCATATGTGGAAGTGAACTTTGGTGCAGCTGAAATTATCGCTAAAGAAGGTCGGCCATTCACAGATGAAGATTTTGTTAAAAAGTGTTTGTTAATTGCATCAGGAAAACTTTGTCCTGAAGTAAAAAGGAAATTTGAAAATATAAGCTTAAATAGATTGACTATTCAAAGAAGAATTCAACAGTTGAATGAATCTACATATCGAACAACAGTTAGCCAATTGCTTGTTTGTTTGTGGAATTGATAAAAAATTTTGTGTTACGGAAGAACTTCTTGGGATGTCTCTCATGAAGGGGCAAACAACTGGAAGTGAACTTTCCAGTTTGATACATTTGTGCAATGCAGCTTCCTTAAACATGAACGATTGTGTTAGCTTTACCACAGATGGAGCAAAATCAATGATTGACACAAACATTGAAATGGTTACACTGCTAAAAGATTGCCTTGCCTATTGTGTAGTGTAGAACTGATGATTTCTAAGTGACTGTGGTAGAAATACTAGAAGGTTAAAAAAAGCAAGTTTCCAGTGTGATTTGGCTTTTCTCACAGAGATAACAGGTCATTTGAATGACTTAAACACAAAGGTACAAGGAAATCAATTCATTTTTCAATTGATAAATAATGTAAAGGCATTTAAACAAAAATTATGTTTATTTCAAAACCAGCTGAAAACTAAAAAAATTTGCACACTTTCCCTACTGCCAAAAAATGCATGAAAAATTTCCACACATGAAAATGCAGTTTGAGGAACAAATTCAAATCGTGCGCAATGCATTTGATGATCGGTTTTTAGATTTAAAAAAGTACCAAGTAAAAATTGATGTCTTTTCTTCTGCATTTTATGTCGATATAAATGTAGTGGATGAGAGTATGCAGTTAGCCTTAATTGATTTACAGAATTCTGATGTTATCAAAAATCAATTCAAAGAAAAATCGACATTAGAATTTTATAAAAACTTACCCTAGGATTTTTCATGTTTAAAGCAAAATGCAGCTGCATGTGCCACTTTGGTAGCACTTACATTTGTGAGCAAACTTTCTCACTAATGAATTTAAGCAAATCAAAAATAAGAAATGGAATAACAGAATAAGAACCTTTTTCTTCTATTCTACGTATTACCACAACAAGTCTTAAGCCCGACGTAAAATCAATAACTTCAAATATTCAGTCCTAGCCATCTCATTAAATTTTACAAATTTTAAGCACTAATTTTTTTTTCCGAAATTTAAATTATGTTCTCTGGATAATTAGGCAAAACTTTTCCTATGTTATATAATTTCAAGTTTGCCAACTATTTAGCAGGAATCTTTTTTTTCCAGCTAACGTATTTTAATCAGTCCGAAAGTATTTGTGTTTCATCCATTTATCAACTGTATAACGTGTACATGAGTAAAATAAGTAAAGAAATAATTATGATAAATGCGTATTATATCATAAAACAGTGTTTTTATGTGTATAACATATTTGCCCTCGCGTAATACTTTGGCCCTCGATATGACCCTATTAAACTTTTTGGCCCTTATCCTAAAAAGGTTGTGTACCTCTGCTATATACAAATATATTAAGCAGAAAAAAAAAACAATGTTTCAAAGAAAATAAAATAGGGGCTTTTTATTTTGTTTTAAATTTACAATAGGATTTTGGAAAGTCTCAAACATATCGATTTTTAATTCAAATGGCTCAACTTTTAATTAATTCAAATTGTACTATTTTTCGTTTTTTTTATGATGAAGAAAATTTTGTTTTTAATTGGTTCAATAAATAATGATATTAAACCAATTTTTTTAATTATGTTTTCAGTTTTATTATGTAATTTCAACTATGCTAATGTGTAAGTATTTTTCATACCAATCTCGGGATTTGGATAATGTAATCCCAAAATCACGGGATTGCAAACCCTATTTATAAGTCATTTTTTTTAATTTCATATAATGTCAAAATAAATATTTTTATGTAGTTGACTTTTCACTGAACCCTCAATTTTGTCAATTTGTGGATATATAGTCTAAATGACCAAAACCCACTTGGCAAAAATTAGGTGTATACTGTAGTACACTGGTGTGCAAAAATTAAGGACGAGACGGTTTTTTCAATATAACTTTGTACAAAAGCATTCCAAATCAACACATTTAATACTGTAAGATCCCCAATACGTAAGGACATGAGTAATGTAAGCAACACTTACTAAAAGAGAAATCAGAGGGATAAAAAGAAGCTTTATTGAAAAAGTAGCATGGAGCGCAATGCGACTGAAGGCCGAAACATCCCTGTGATGGGTGTCCAGTAAGAAATATCTGGTCTTTAGTGGGGGATATGATCTCCCCTGACTGCTAGGCAGGTTTCACAGCATCTGCCCATGCTGAGAATGAGGGTGTCAATGAGTTCTTGAGGCATTGTTGCCCATTCGTCTTGCAGCACCAATCGAAGCTCCGGAATCGTTACTGGTGGTAAGGTACGAGCTGCCAAGAGTCTGCCTAGAAAATCCCATACATGCTCGATGGGATTGAGATCCGGAGATCGTGCCGGCCAATCCATACGTTCAATATCCTCACTCTCTAAGAGCTGTTCAGCAGCTACTGTGCGATGACATGGTGCATTGTCGTCCATGAAAAGGAACTGCGGACCCATAGCGCCTCTAAAAAGACGCACATATGGAAGAAGAATCTCGTTACAATAACGGGTCCCGTTGACTGAACCTGCGTCGAAGATAAGAAGGTCTGTACGACTACTAAGCATGATGCCTCCCCAAACGAGAACACCGCCACCTCCATACCTGTCCCTTTCAATGATGTTCAAGGGATGATTGCGGCTTCCCCGCTCTCTCCAGATGAGTATGCGATGAGAATCGCTACTCAGACTGAATCTACTCTCATCTGTAAAGAGTACTCGTCCCCATTCATTGTCTCTCCAATTCCGGTGTTTACGGCACCACAGAGAACGCCTTCTCCGATGGGCAGGCGTTAGAGGTACACACCGTACAGGGCGTCGTGCAAACAGACCACCACCGTGCAGTCTTCTGGCCACAGTAAAACGTGATATCGGCCGTCCAGTCACCTGTGTCGTGTGTCTAGCGATTTCTCCCGCTGTCTGCCGCCTGTTTCTTCTGGCCTGTAAGGCAATATACCGGTCATCTGCGGGTGTGGTTCCTCATGGACGACCACTACTGAACCCCCGGATAGCTGTTCCTGTAGTTTGAAATTGTCTCCAAAGTCGTGAAACGATGCTGTGAGCAATTCCAAACTCTGCAGCCACACTTGTCACACTGCGACCTTCCTCCAACTTCCCAAAGATTCGACCTCGGGTAAAAGCATCCAGATGTCATCTAACAGATTGATTATTCGCCATTTCTCGCTGAGGCAGCAACTCGGTGTGATTTTAACTGCTATACGGTGTGCAATCTCTTTGCCAGAAATACTAATCTTACACCGACAACATGCTTTACTACTCAGACACTCCCCCATTACGTCTACCTGCATATCTGCGCATGTGCTACCGTACATCACCTCACTTAATCTCCTGATTGGTCTTTCTGTCCGCTCTGCCTCTTCGTTCAGCTGATATGCTAATTTTTCGACTTCGTCCTTAATTTTTGCACACCAGTGTATATCTGTGTTTATAACAATTTTGTCAATTACGTCAACATGACTCAGAAATGTTGCCGGAAATATTTTAGATAACCATTTCTACATCAAAGGTTCACATATTTATGTAATATATTCACTCCTTATGTAATTACTTTCAATTTTAAGCATTAGAAATGAAGTATTGGAAGGGAAATTATTAAAAAAAGCAAGCAAAGAATAAGTTTTTCCTCTTCCCAAAAGGAGTTTAGATGCACCACTTTTTATTTCAGGGGGAAGGGAGATGACTGCTATAGATATGCTTACTATATTCACTAAAGCTACAGCATTCAGTGATTCAAGCAATATATTTTGCTATAATGATATTGATCACTCACAATACAATGGAAAATGACGACCTCTGATATGTTGATTTTTCTACATTAATTGGTGTTGAAATATAAACAATTTTTTCTTCAAGATCTGTTCCAATAGAAGAGATGATTTCTTCTTTAAGCAGAATTTTTTTTAGATAACAAAAGAAGGTTCTAGAAAACATACCTATGTTCTAATTAAGAATTTCTGGACTTATCTATGATATTAATAAAACAATTTTTCCCCTGTTGAACCCCTCAAAGCTTCTATGAGCTCAGATATAGAAACAATGCATGTTATACACACACACAAGATTTTATTGAAATTTATCTGCAGTAGCGTGTATAGTTTAAGGAAGACCATGTTGCCATTTCTAAATAACCAGTATACAAAAGAAGTTTAGTATGAAGGATTAACAAGTAATTTTAAAAAGAAACGAAAAGAAAATCGTTTTAATTTTTTATTTAATAAAAATTATTGTAAAGACATGTATAATTGGTTAAATAAAGTACAAGCATAATTTTACACAATTAAAATATGCTGTAGCATTAGATAATAAATGACATTTACATTATGTTTCTCGGCCGAGTGTTACCTTCTACTTTATTATTTTTAAAAATTTAAGTCTTGAAAAAAATTACACCATTGTAGTGAAAAACAATATATTGAATATTATTTTGAATGAATCTGGCAGATTTAGGGTATAGTAAAAATACAGTACAAATTTTTATGCTGACAATTCTTATTGGAATCAAAGATAAATTTATTCAACAAAATATTTAAAAAAAAACTCTACACAATAGTTTTATACCAAAATTATTAAGCAATGGGAATAATACAGTTAATAAAAATATGACTTCCACCAAAAATATAGAGATATTTTTCGTATTTATATTAAGTTAAAACAAAAATAGGGATAACCAATAGTTATTTTAAGAGGATTCAAATTTTAATAAATGAAAAATTTTGTGTTAATGTGCATCAAACATGCTTTTTTTAATCATATAAAAACCAAAAACAAAAAGATTATGTATGTTCAATAAAACTTTTTTACCTACCTGTCCAGCAGGTACAACACCTGGCCACCAAACTATAGCTGGCTCTCTCATACCACCTTCAAAAGTAGTTTGTTTACCACACAGAAAAGGACCATTACTCCCAGCTGGAAAAAAACACACACCCTCACACAAATTACTAAGAAAATTTTGTTGTTCTACTTAAAATAATTTTATATTCATCAAAATATTTACCTTTTCCCAGAGAGGAGCTTATTTATAAAAAAAAATTTCCCCTTTTCATAAAACTCTTTTATTTATTTACAAAATATGAATACTCTTTTCAATTATTCTTATTTATCAAACCTGATTGTCCCAAGATACAAAAGTCGTTGTTACTAATGCCACCTGTCTGACGTAGTCAGATCGAGGCCCACGAAATTCATCATGGCATCGGGCTAGATTGTACGCCTGTCCTTAGCCGTAGCTTTGAGCACCATGCAGGTGACAGTACAATTGGGCTCGGTTCCACCCCAATTTTGAAGGAGAACACCCTGGTAGTGGTCAGGGGCATCCCACCTCTCTTCCCCTTCCACCAACCTCACGAGAGGACTTGCGGCTCGACGGCTATTTAGAGTACCCCCATGCCGCAAAGGCACTATACATTTACAAACATCCATGCCTTCTCCAGGATTCGAACCCAGGCCCTACGGCACAGCAGTCAGCATCGCTATCCACTATACCGGATGGGCGATAGATACAAAGGTGATGGAGATATATCTGAAGAGTAAGGAGGATGGGAGAGGATCTTCCATCATATATGCATAACTTTGTTCTTGTCTATTGCAGCAAGTGATTGCACATGCTTCCCATTTATCTAATTCGAGTCAATGTTCACATGTTATTTTTTCACTTCCTTTGAAAACTTATTTTTAATTTTTGGATATGTTATCTTGCTTTCATTAAGCTAGCAGGGTATACTAATCAGTTTTATATTTTAGAGTTTTATCCATGTAAAACATGGGCACTCTAGCTTTTAAAGTAATAGTTATGGTTGCAATAACAACATTTTAACACATATTTAAAATTGAAGAGCACATATCAAAACCACAGAATTATACAAAATTGTAGTACATTGTGGTAATTAATAAAAACAACAAATATTTTTTGCTCTCAAAAGTTGATTAAAAATCAATCTGTATATCTTATTATTTAGATGTAAAAATGATTTAGCAAATAAAAAGTTGTTTTGTTACATAATTTATGGAGACTAAAATCATAATTAAAGACTAAAATTAGTCATATTTTGATCCAACAGATCAGGAATCAACTTGGATAATATGCCCAACTTAATTAAAGTGAGCATAATGGTGAACACACAATGAAAAATAAAACAGATAATGCAAAAAATGAAACTGATAAGATTCACACTTTTTTTGTGTCAGCTTTTTAAAACTTGATATATTCTGGAATCACCAACATACTAACAGACATGTAACAAAGTTTCACAAATTTTAAGAATCTATTACTTAGTATATAAATTAGGGAAAGACATTAAAAATGACACATTGTTTGTTGTAACTATTTTGATGAAATTGAAAAAAAAATATAAATATATACAAATGAGAAAGTGTGCATTCCAATCATACCAAAAAATAACTTTCTTCTTACCTTGAAATTTGTTCATTTTGAATTTGACTTTAATGGGCAGTATTCAAATAAAACTGTCCCATACTAATGATTGAGGTAAGTAGCACAGCTGGAAATGACATACACCCAATATCAATAACAAAGATTCAAAAATAAATATACATATTACCTGAGGTTTTACTGACTAATGCTGCTCCATTATCTGAAGTGAAGAAGACAAAAGTATTGTTCTCAATCTTAAGTTCTTGTAATGTGTTCAGAATTTGACCCACACCATAATCAAGCTCCATCACAGCATCCCCATAACTTGAAAGGATTGTTGATTATGAGATATTTCTCAATGAGAAATGAAGTCTTTAAATGTGCTTTTATATGACCAATATACACATAAAATAAACAGTAAAAAAAATGTTAGATATTCAGATTGGTATGGAATGAGAAATCTAGTGTGCCACAGATATTTAAAAAAACATTAAAAAATAATTTATTATTACTATACATTCAACTTTATAAAGAAATGTTATAATGCATCACAAAGAAAAATCAGATTTAAAAACACATTAAAAACTGGAAATGAATGGATGTTTCCAAATGGATGGAACAAGTCTAGTTTTTGTTACAAATAAAGGAACAAAACACAGAAAAAAATAACATAATTAATATCACTAAATATAATAGATTCGTTTTATTAAAAAACTTGCACAACTTAAATCTGAGAATGTGTATTAATTCTATTTATTTATTGGTATTTTTACCTAATTTTTCTTCTTTCAAATTCAGTATGGTTTGTTTTACTATCAAAGTCTAAATGAAATTCCCCCCTCCTCATCTAGTCTTTCCCGATTTTAATACCAATAAAATTTCTAGTTAATTCCCAGTTCCTTAACTCAAACAGATAATAATTAAACCCATTCTACAGAGATTTTTAGGAATGAATACAATTTACTTACAGTCCTCTTCGACTCTTTCCAAGAAAATCTTTTGAAGCGTAACAAGCAGCATGAGAGGAATCAGGTGTCCAATAAAGAAAGAAAGGCTTGGGTGATGAACTAGTATTTTTAATAAAGTTCACAGCTTCCTATAAAGCAGTTAATTTGTGGAATATAATTATCTTGCAACCTTACAAACATATTAAACTGTAACATAATTAGCTGAATGAGTAAAATTATTAAAAATATTTACTCTGTTCAAAGTACACAAACAAAGCATATACAGTAAATATATATATATATATATATATATATATATATATTGCTTCTTATTTAGAAGAAAGGTACGCCATATACTTCAGAATATAAGCCAATAGAGTTTAAGTTGAGATTGCATTTTTCCTTCAGAAATTACGAAGATTTCTAAACGTCACTCCAAGGGAGAAAATGGTGTCAAACAGATGGAATAGCTGCTTATCAAATTGCTGTAGAGTAAAATGCCAGGCACTGACAATGATAGTTTTTTATGGTAATCCTATCTGAAGCCAATACATTTTTTCCCCATTCATTTGTTATCTTTTACTATTTGCTCAAGATTTTTTTGTGCACAATTTGTTTTGTCTGGAAGACAAGCCATAAGAGAAATTTCTGCAGGACATGTGATTGACAACCTATGTTACAAGCTCTGGAGGAAAAACTTACAGCATGATGATCATATGCATTTAGATATCCCAATGAGTGAATGCGAATTTTACAAACTATTTATAGATTCGGTTTTCAGACACTACCTTTAAAGAATTTGAGTGACTTTTTTCTCTTTTGGAATAAGAACTCCATTCAAAACACCCAACAAGTTAAAAGATTAAAATTGATTGTACATGGCTAATAGAAAATGCTAAAAAAATGCTCGAAAAATAGTAGTTTTTCATAAATTACACATTTTCCAAGATTAGCAGATCCATATATATCAGCTGTGACACTCTTACTTTAATTATAAAAAAGTCACTAATATTCTCAACTAAGAAACAAAAATATAAGGTATAAAATTTCCCTTAATATTAATTTAAATTCTAATCTTGTACATTTTTCTTTAAATATTAATGATGCATACCCTTTTTCTTAAGCAGAATTATCTCTTCTTTTCCCATATTGAAACCTGCATTTATTTGCGATTCCAAGATAAAAAAAAAAGAAATGAGTCTTACAGTAGTCACATATGATGTGTAACATCTGACTTGTTATCATGGTAAATACGCAATAGTGACTTTAATCAGAAAAAATGAATCGGGTATGGTTGGAAATAATTTTCTATCGAATAATTATATCTTTAAAGAAAATTTTATTTAATTAACACAAGGAATAATGCAATTTTTTTATCAAAAATATTTATTCTTGTTCAATTTGGGGAAGAGGCGGAGACAATAGATTTATGATAACTAAAATATGGCACATATACTTCTGATTTCAAAGTTTTTAAAAACCTTTGAAAACAGCATCAATAACAGTTCCACTGTTAGTTGTTGAAACAATTCGAGCTTGTGTTCATCATTCAGAAAAGCTATGAGCGGCTCCGCTTCTGGCAAACTGAAGTTAACATTAAGTGAGTGAGTGAGAGAATATTAACGTCGCACTGATTAGCAACACAAGGGCTTTTGGCGACGGTCCGCGTAATTTTGAACCATGGTCAAGTGACGCGGATGACAGTTGAGCTGGCACCCCCTCTCCTAACCACCACACCCACCACACCAACAGGAGGACGTTTGAGCTCTCGACAGATTTAATGTGCATTGCTCCCCTACACGGCGGATCTTTAGGGGTACTAGGATCAAACCCATGACAAGCTAGCCATGATCCGATGCCTAGACCACTCGGCCACCATGGCAAAAGTTAACGTTAAATCACCACTCAAAATCATGGAAGTGAGTTATAGTTACCGAGTTTTTGAATTCCAATATTCTGAAATGCTAAATTTAACAATATAAAAAAAGCTGGTGGCTTGATTGCTACTAGAGTTAGAATGCGATGTGAGGGTATTGAAGAGACACCATCAAGCGCATGTTTTAAAAATTAGAAATATTAGAGAAAATCAAAATACCTGTTTACTTAATTTTTTTAATTGAGAATTTTTTTAATCACAATTAAAAATATTTATTGACAGCGACAGGAATTAACCTCTAAGTATGAAAAGATATGCACTAAAATATTTATTCAAATATTTCATATTACTTACTCGTATTTTTTTTAAGAATGATGAACTTTGTCACAGATTCTTAGCAGTAAATATAATTATTAATATATAGTTTACATTATAAATATAACCTCAGATTTCACACACAAAGTCCTAAGACTTTGACATTTGAGCGTAAGAATCGCAAGTTTATTCTGGATGAAGTATTAATTGCTACTAGAGTTGGATCCCGATACGAGGGTAGCAAACAGACACCACCAAGCGTGCTGATTGATCAAATCAAACAGTGCGCGCTTTCCTGACTTCCTGTTATACATTTCCATCCCTTTTCACAAAATCACTCCAACAAATATCCAACAACCGAGAGAAAAGATGTTCACATCAATAACTTAAAAGCTCACACGTGTCTTACTTTAGCAAATGCTTAGAGCCAAACCTTTTCCCCCAAACCTCCTATGCAACTTTTAAAAATAACAGTACTATGTATTAATGTCACTATAGTCAAATTTGTGCCACACGAATCCTGTCATGACATATCAGCGAAAGAGAACAAAATAGATTCTTGCTCACATATTTTACTTAAAAAAAATAATTAGTGAGATTTTGATGGAAAAAGGCACAATTCATGTTACACAAATTTGGCTGAGGTGACTTTTTTAAGAACCAAAATATAATTATTTTTCTCCACTAAAACATGTTAATATAACATTCTCATTATATTTGCCTATGTCAGAATTTTTGAGATTCTTCTCCCACTTTTAGGGTCATGACTAATACACTAATAAGCCTCTATCTAAATGTTTAAATGTTTTGTCATTTTATTTGCATTTCTTTTATCACAACTACATTTAACAAAAATGAATTCAATGCATTAAAGACAGCAGGATAGCTAGCAAATCTGAAGAATGAAAAGAACGATGTGTGGATATTAAAATAAAACAACATAACAGATAAAAATAGAAAAAATACCCCACCCTTAAAGAAAATGAAAAAGACACTGTAAAAATATGCCATTGTGGAAAGTTCCAGAGAATGGAGAAAAAGTCCAAGCTGCAATTAACCAATGGCCATACCCCCCGAAAGAAAATCCATCAAACCAACAGAAAACTGGTGTCACTTCCACTTCATAGAAATATATTGTTTTCATGAAGTCAAAGAAAAAATTTTAAGTTTTTAGGAAGGAGTAGAATATCAGTGGTTCCAATGTAAGTGGTTCTTGAGTGGTGGTGTCACTACTGAGGATTTACATGAATTTCAAGCTCTTTCTTTTAGATTCTGCACTATTTAATCATTAGAATTTTAACCACAAATGCTTAAATTTTGCATGTCATTATTTTGATGATATAATGACTTTTCAAATTTTTTAGAGGAACACTACATTCAAAACTTGTAAGGAAGAAAATATTAAATTTAAAATTTCAAAATGTGTTCTCGTTAAATATAAAATCAACTATTTAGAATATGAAATCAAAGAAAGTTGCATCACACTTGACAATCATAATACCAAAAGTATTAAAAAATTGCAACCTCCTAAATATGTTAAGCAATTTCTGAGTTTTCATGCTTCAGTAAATGTTTATGACAAATTTATTGATTCATATGCTAAGATTAAGGAACTTTTAAAACGACTGCTGAAAAATGATAAATAATGGCACTGGATTACAGAATACCAAGAATTTAATTTTTAAAAAAGTAAAATTAATAACTAAACCTTTATTATAGTTATATAACCCCAAATTACTGCCTAATGTATTCCGTGGTGCTTCTCAAATAGTAGTTGGAGCAGTTCTTAAATAGCCTGATAACTCTGGTAATCTTTATTCAGAGTCTTCTCATTTTAGAACTTTATGCAGTGAAAAAAAATATTGTATCACAGAATTGAAATATTTGGTTATAGTAGATGCTCATGATAAATTCTATTATTATTTACATGGTAAAAAAATCATAATCAAACAAACATGCTTAAAAAATGTGAAAAAATTTAAGGAGTACATAATTTGTTGGTCTTTAAAAATTAAGCAAACTTGATTATGAAGTTAAATATTTAAAAGGGAAAACAAATGTTGAAGCTAATATGTTATCAGGAACAACCTATTGCTCAAAATATCCAATACTCTGTAACATTTACCTGAATTAGACAAGATCAAAGACATCAGAATTTAGATAAGTTTAGATCAGGGTCAGCAACCTTTTAGCTGTGGCGTGCCAAACCAATCTATCAATATGATGCAGCGTGCCACACAAGACATTTTTTAAATAATTCAACTCGCAATAATGCATGCACAGTTAGAAGATAGAGGTCAATAATATAGATTAACAGTTTTTATTCAATATTAATTTTGCATTATTCAAAGATATTCCTTAACACAAAAATAAACAGCATAAAATATAACTTTCTCAACAAAAATTTTAAAAGATATTAAAGTTGTACATATAACATATATTTTTAAACATAATTATTAAAATAAGAAATAGACAACATAAAATTGAAATACATACACACGTATTTCCCTTAATATAGTTAAATAAAAAGATGAATACAAATTTTAATGTGAACCTAGTACTTGCACATCTCTATTTTCGTATCGCAAAGTCAGGGGTAGAATGTGTGTAATAATTGGACACGATTCTCTCTGAGCATTCAGTTCTTAAACAATTTTTTTGCGGATTTGAAATATTTTCATGCAAGGAAAGATTTTTTTGCTTAGATATTTCTATAACAAGTGTAACGTAGTTTAACCATTGCTTACTATAAATAATTTCAAAAATAAGAATGTTCACTAGATATGAAATAAGAATGTTATTAAGAATATGAAAAAATAAAAAGTCATTTCAATCACATCAAAATCATAAATAGTATGAATAAGTTAAAAGATTATGCAAATTAAATTTCAAATTAAAAAAAAATTATGAAGTTCCACTTACAGTTATT
>BMAO01002223.1:0-23203 GCA_019973975.1 Trichonephila clavata | reverse complement strand
TGATTTTTTCTCATATGAATCAATATCGTTGAAGTGAGTGGGTGATTTTAAAATTCACCCTGTTTGCCTATTCGAATTTTTGGTGACGGACCTCGAAATTTTTAACCATTCTCAAGTGACGAGGACGACACCTGAGCTTTCACTCATCTTTATAATTACCACACCACACCAACGCAAGAACAAATTTCGAAAAGGGAGTTTTTATGACATAGTTAAAGAAATCACTCACATCGCGCGCATACACACACACACAAGTGCTATCGACCTGAGGGAAACACGAAATTTCCATGAGGGTGAAGTTATTCACTCGGTAAAAGCCCGTGCAACGCCGGGCTAAGCGGAGAGGAAAGAAACAAAGAAATCAAAGTAATTTCGGAAATAATATTGGAAGTGCTTGAATTTGTGAAGTTGAGTGAATATTAACGTCCCACTGTTCAGCGACACGAGGCCTTTTACGGACGGTCCACGTAATTTTGAACCATGGTCAAGTGACGCGGACGACACCTGAGCTGGCACCCCCCCCTCTCCTAACTACCACACCACACCACGGAGGACATTTGAGCTCTCGATTTCTTTTACGTGCATCCCGCCCTACACGGTGGGTCTTCAGTGGTACTAGGATCGAGAATTTGTGAAGAGAAGGAAAATGATAAGCAACAAAGCCATGACACGCACTCACATCGTACGCGTCAAACCCCAGAAAAGTGTTGGCGTTAGAATGAAAGGAGGAAATTAACATGGGGATTAAGTTATACCCTCGGTATAAGCCCGTGCAACGCCGGGCCATGAAAGCTAGTATTTTATATTCTTTTTAAACATTTATAAACCCCGTGCACCAAGCAATGTATAACACGGTGGCATACAATACAGACAGAAGAGAAAGGATTACAACACAACATCCATGCCTTCTCCGGGATTCGAGCCCAGTCCCTGCGGTACCGCAGTCAGCTTCACTGACCACTATACCGGATGGGCGGCATATTTTATTTTTAAACCTCATTATGAGAGAAATTATCGCAAGCTTGACTTGATTGGTGGTCAAGGCGTGAGGGTCCGCTGAGCTCAAGGGCCCCTGCGCACGGCACCACCTAGCCCATTGGTAGCTACGCCACTGTACTTTATTAAATTTATATAAGATTTTTTTTGTTACGTCTTAAAACGTTTTTAAATAAAATTATTGAATTGAATCGGAAATAAAGAACTGACCTGAAATATTTCAGGAAAGAGAATAATTTAAATCACATTACACCATTCATTCCATTAATTTTATAAATTTCTCTTGTCATTAAACTGTTTAAAAAAGGATTTTGATGCAATTTAATATTGAAGAATATCACAGAAAATTGTTTTGAATGTACAGAAATATATATATATAAATAAAGGTTTCTGCCTTAACTAAAACTTATATTTTTATAAAATTCAAATGAAAAACTGATGTTCCCCATAACAGAAACGAAACAGCCTAAAAAAAGCAGTTTCTTTGTATAGATAGAATGTGGGGCACAGTTTTCATGTAATTGAAAACTGCCATGGGGTGGGCAGTAAAAGAGGGGTCAGTTCTCCTATAAATAGTCTTCAGTTGGTTGTAAACTGGACCCTCCAAGAACAAAAATAGAAGGCGAAAGAGAGGGGGTGAGGGTTTCCTGTCTCGAGTTCCCTTTGCACTTAGAATTCCTCTCTCAACTGTTGTAGAAGAGGCTTGTATGATTCTGTGACGTCATTTTCTTTCATCATGACAGCTGTCAGAACATAATCATCAGAAAATGGGATCAAGTAAATGCAAATTTGGAAAAATAATAGCATGAAAAAAATGTTTATTTCAAAGTCAAGAAAATATTGAAAATTAAGAAAAAAAGGCATATATTTTATCTTTTACTAGCTGAAATGCCCGTTCTTCGCACGGGTTAAATTTTAAAAACAAAAATTCTTCTATCATAGCAATTATAATATTTTTTTAGGGAGGGTAAAACCCTGTATGAAGTAGAAAACCAAAAATTAAAAACACTTTTTCAAATGAATGTTCACATTAGAAATAATTTTAAACAAATTGCAATTTGGCTTGAAAGTAAATAATAATTTAACAAAAACAAATATTTCAATGTAAGAGAGAAAATTAGCAAGCTAAAGAGTAAATAGATATGAATGAATGCAAATATAAATAAAAATTATTACAGAAAAGTGATAGCAGTAGTGAGTTTCTGCTATGGGAGAAATAACCTGCAATAGATGAGCCGAAAGAAAAAATGAATGATGATAAACTGATTCACAAAATGCTATCATGAATAAGAAATATTAGAAAGCATTCAACTGAAAAAAAATTAAATTAGCATTGCACCCATACCTCATATAATACTATCTAACATCTCAGTAATACATCTAATATAGAGTATTAGTTCAGAACTGAAATAGGAATTATATTTTCATTTAAATTAAAAGGTTATTAAAACAGAAAAAGTAAGCCCTAAATTTGATAAAATTGCCATAAACAGTTCTGAACAACAAAAAAGCACATAACTGAAAATCTTAAATATTTAAAATTGAAAAAGAAATAAAAAAAATATAAAAGTAACCTTACATATAGTACATTGAAATTATAATATTAATTCAAATCAAAAAGCTACTTCAAATTGATAAGTTAAGATTTGATTTTGATGAAACTATCATAAGCAGCACAGAAAGAAGAAAAAAAGCATGACAAAAAATATTATACGTAAATAGAAATTCTAACTTAAAATCACAATATTGACAATCTGTTAATATCAGTTTACATTGAGTGTCATTTTCTAAAGTTACATTTTTCTACTTTTTTGTTACAATGGAAAAACATGGAGTCTGCCAATAAAGGAAAATGGTACTTATGTATTGGCGTCACCGCAGCAAAATTTGCACCACGATATCAAAATATAACAGATTCTTATGTGTCTTATAAGGGGAAAAAATCAAATTTTGGTGAAAAAAGTACCACTTTGGCTGCAGTGACTCTAATACGTAAGTATCAGGAAAAGTAGTAACCTTTTCAATAGAAGAAAATGTAGGTTCTTAGATTTTATTGCACCAATGTCAATGTTCAAAATAACTCGCCAAGTTGGCAACACTGATTTCACGTGTCGTACCCGTTCTTCGCACGGGTTAAATTTTTAAAAAAATCCAGCTTTTTTTTTTGCAAACATGATATATTTTAAAGAGGACTGAGCCATTACAGGGCAGTGTATCTAAAAGTTAGAAGTTATTTTTTTTATGAGTGTTCATATTGAAATTTTGCTTAACAGTTAAGAATGATTTCATATGAAGTATGTAATCTAAGAGAGAAAATTAACATGCTAAAAAGGTTAAATAGGAATTAAAATATAAATACAAATTATAACGGAAAAGTGATAATAGTAGTATATTTCTGCTATGGGAACTATGAGTAAAATAACATGAAATATATAAATCAGAAGAAAAAATTAATTACGATAAACTCTTTCACTAAAATATTATCATAAATAAAATATTAGGAAGCCTTCAACTGGAAAAAAATTAAATTAGTACAAACTAAAATTTTAAAAGATATCTAAAATAGGCCTATATTATAATAAACTATTAAGAGTTAAATTCACTGTCGCATTAAATTACAGGAGGAATGGATGTAATACTATCCAACATCTATATTAGATTAAATATAAAATTTAGATGTAATACAATAGAGAAAAAATTAAATTAGCCAAGAACCAAAATAAAAAAAAACCCATCTAAAACAGATTAAAAAAAGCTACATAAAAAAAAAAATATGAACCTAATGAGAGAAATACTAAACCTTGATGATAAAAAATTAATTTTTAAACAATACTTTTTTGCAATATTTCGATTAAAAATATTTGTTATTCAGTCGTAAAGAACAAACAAATGAGAAAATACAATGATAAATAATTAGTGATCATTGAAACATATCATATATGGACAGCATATGTATAAATTATATGATCTTCATAAAACTAAATAAGGAACATATCAGAAGCAAAATTAAACCTTGATGTCATGAGAAGTAAAATCGCATCAACATTTAATTTTAAAGAAATCCAAAAAGAAATATGAGAAAATCGTATCAAGCTGCATCTCTTTTTCACAAACATTTTTGAATCACAAATGATATAAATAAATTTATATACTTGAAGATTGTCAGAAGCAAAATTAAGCCATGATATGCCATGTGACAAAAAATCTGATCAACATTAATCAGCATCTGAAGCGTTTTTCTGTAATGATGAAAACATGGTATTTGCTGATGAAGGAAAGAAAGCAATAATAATTTTTTTTCAACCAAAAAAAAAATGTCATAGAAATGTATACATATGTAACAAATATATACAATGCATATGTATAAAATCTTCAAAAATCAAAATGAAGAACCGATTGTCAGAAGGAAAATTAAACCATAATGCAACACAACAAAAATTGCATTAACTCAGAATTTTGAAGTGCAAAAGAAAATTACATTGTTATGCATTCAATCACATCAATAGTTTCCATGAAGATCTTCTTGATGAATAAAGTTAACCTTCTTTCCATGAGATCAAAAAATGAGTACTTATCGGTTATAAAAACTATGAGGAGAAAAAAATAAAATAAGCAGCATGTAGAACATATGCCAAAATCTATTTAATAACATGTTGGAAAATATGTCAGAAAATCTCATATGTAAGTAAAAATTCATATTAGCCCTCGTGTTCTTACGTATTAGCATCACTACAACCACTGGCACTAAGCAAATCCCAACAAAATGTGACTGCTTTTTTTTTATATATAAAAACATGTAACAATCTTTGTTGTTTTAATATCAAGAAGCGATTAGGATTGCACCAAATTGGCTGTGATGATGCTTATATGTAAGTATCATAAATTCTAACTTAAATCATGATATCGGCAATCTGATAATCCCAATTAGTTTGAATGGAGTGTCATTTTCTATGGTACTTGCATATTATCACAACCTATTGGCGGCATTATATGAAATGAAGCATATGGTTGCCAATTTGGCGAGTTATTAACTAAGTTGGCATTTTTTGCAATAATACGTAAGCCCCAAAAAATGTTATTGCTTTTTACCTTTATCGGCAAATTCCATGCTTCATCAATGTAGCAAAATAGTACCAGAATATAGCTTATAACAAAAAGAAAAGGTACTGACGTATTATTGCAACAATTGCCAACTTGCATATGTGAGACACTAAAATAGAAAATATAGCATAGTTTAAATTAAAAGGTTATAGAAAACAAAAGAAAATTAAGCCTTAATTTTGCCAGAAAACCTTAAAATATAAAAAATTTAAACATGAATAAAATAAACGTAAATATATATGAAGTAACCTAGTAAACATCAATTCAAACCGAAAAGCAACCTTAAATAGATAAGCAAAGGTCTGATTTAGATGAAACTACCACAAACACCACAGAAAAAAAAGGAACATGTCAGAAAAAATCTTGTACGTAAATAAAAATCTGTATTCTTGTGAATTAACATCACCGCAGTCAAAATTTGGACCACGCAAATCGTGCTATTTTAAATTATTTTTTAAGCATAGTACTACTTTCTGTTAGTAAAAAGTTCATTAGTTGCATTATTGTAAAATACAACATGTGAAAATGCGCTAAAATTACTTGGCCATGCCAATGATTGATATCTTGTTTAATATAAAAACACGCAAGAATCTTTATTATTACTGCTTAGGACCCAAACGGTTAAGACTGTATTCTGATAGGAAGATGCATCGGTCTTCCAGCTAAACATGTTATATATTTTTTCAATAACTAAATTAGTTTAATATACATTGTTTTACCTTATTTTTGGTATGATTATTCCAAACCTTTTCTGGGTTAAGATTTAATTCTGTCATTTCTTTTCAACTTAAAAATTTGATTTATTTGGTATGTAGTCAATTAAAATACCTATTTTGATTTAAGGCTGTGTCAGGTTTATTATTCTATTTTCATTTTGACCTTTATATGTATACATTTGATTCTTCTGTACTGTTTCTGGTTTTAGATTTTATATAGTCATTTTTTCCCAGCTTAAGAATTTCTGATGACTTAAGTGTTGCTTTCAAAAATTTCGATTCAATATAAGAAGAAACAAACACATAGGTATCCAAGTTTTTGCTACTGAACCTCATGTTTTTAACAGTTTGAAAATTCTCACCAAAATACAGCAAAGAGATATCCCTTATGAAAAATCTGGAAACCGAAAGAACAGAGTTCAGACAGCCTGTAACTCAGAAGCGGAGCAGTAAGTCCTTGGGTTCAACATGGCAGTTTTATACGCTTCGCCAGATGAGTAGTTTTTCAATTCATGATCAAGTGTAAATACCTTAAATCTATTCCAGCTGTCGATAATAAATGAACAGCCCGTCGAACAATAATACTGGATTGCACGCAACAAATAAGAAATTGAACTGAAGAGACAGAAGCCATCACCATCATTTGGGATAACTTGGCAAGGGAATGTATCATACCTAAAATTCAACAGCTCGCATACTTGGGTCATTGTTTAGAACAACATATTAATCAACATTAACAATTGAAAATAATTACCTCTAATGGTAGTTCATAAAATAAACGTGGCACTTAACCTAAAATAGTAAACACAACATCTAAACAATCAACATTAACAACTGAAAACCATAAAAATGCATATTAAACCAATTCAATTTAGAATTACTGTAAAAAAAAATTATAACATGAAATCTCTGACCACAAAAAAAAATCAGAAATTCTGGAAGATAAATCACACAGTTTAATCTAAAACCAGAAACAACACAGAAGAATCAAATGAATACATGAAGGTCGAAATGAAAAAAGAATAATAAATGTGACGCTGCCTTAAACCAAAACAGAAATTACAATTGACTACACACAAATCAGAAATTTTTAAGCTAAAAAAAAACAACAAAATTAAATCTAAACCCATAAATGGTTCGGAATAATCATTCAAAATATAAGCAAAACAAAAGTGTATATTAAACGAATTTAATTTAGTTATTGAAAAAATACATAATAGGCTTAGCAGGAAAACCAATGCATCTTCCAACTGTTAACAAATTAGTGTTGCCAATCGGAAAAATAAAATTTAGAAAAAACATTTTCTTAGGATGATTTTTTTCGAAAAACAACTGCAATTCCTCCACTAAGAGTTTAAAAAACGAATAAATACAACCATAAATAAGTATATTTACTATAAATTGTGTTGAAATTCCCCCCAAAACAGCTCGAAACATTAATTTTCGCAAAGTTATGATTGGCATGGGTGATGACGTCATATCTCCATTTAACTGAAAAATCGCATAAAAATTGAATTTTAAAAAAATCTAAGGCGAATTTCGAAAAAAACTCTTCGAGGTTAATGGCATAACGACCTATAGCTTCTACATGCTAAGTTTCAAATGTCTGATTTCCTGAATTTGGCCGGAACAGCTGAAACACACAAACTTTTCTCTGATTAATGCAGATTTAGCTGAAAAATCGCTTAAAAATTGAATTTAAAAAAAATCTAAAGCGAATTTCGAAAAAAAACTCTTAGAGGTTAATAGCATAACAACCTATAGCTTCTACATGCCAAGTTTCATACTTCTGTATTGCTTAATTTCGCCGAAACAGCTGAAACACACACAAACTCTTTCTTTTATTAGTATAGACTAGCTGAAATGCCCGTTCTTCGCACGGGTTAAGTGTTAAAAATATAAATTCATCTATTATAGCAATTATAATATTTTTAGTGAGGATACACCCTGTATGAAAAAAGTAGTATTCCCAAAAATTAAAAAAATATTCTTTTCAAATGAATGTTCTCACTATAAATAATTTTAAACAAATTGCAATTTTGCCTCAAAGTAAATAATAATTTAACAAAAACAAATATTTCAATGTAAGAGAGAAAATTAGCAAGTTGAAGAGTAAATAGATATGAATGAATGCAAATATAAGCAAAAATTATTAAAGAAAAAGTGATAGCAGTTGTAAGTTTCTGCTATGGGAACTATGGGTGAAACAACCTGCAATAGATGAACCGAAAGAAAAAATTAATGATGATAAACTGATTCACTAAATGCTATCATAAATAAAAAATATTAGAAAGCCTTCAACTGAAAAAAAAAATTAAATTGGCATTGCACCCATACCTCATATAATACTATCTAACATCTCTGCAATACATCTAATATAGAGTATTAGATGTAATTCAATACTAAAAAAATTTAATTAGTATGAACTAAAATTAAAATGTACCTAAAACAGGTCCCCGTTGAAATAGTCCAGAACCAACAACAGTACTAAATGAAACAAATAATAAACCATATTGTTAAAAAACACATTCTTAAAACAATACTTTTTTGCAATATTTCTATTAAAAATTATAATTTGATTGCAAAGAGCAAAAGAATGAGTACATACAATGATAAATAACTATAGTAATAATCAAAATATATATATATCGCATATGGACAATATGATAACTTAAAATATGCATATGATCTCCAAGAAACTACGTGAGGAACAGATTATTAGAAGCAACGTAAAATCATTTCAACACTGAATTTTAAAGAAACCCAGAGGGAAAATTGAGAAAATCTTTTCAAGGTGCATTTTTTTTTTTTGTGCAAACATTTTTGCGACCACGCCTGATACAGTTTTCTGATTTGCAAAATTGCCAGAAACAAAGTTAAGTCATGACGAAAAATCTGGTCAAAATGAAATTCCAAAGAAAATATGAGAATATTATTTCAAGGTCACCTTATCATAGTTTCAGCAAATAGCTTTTTGTTAAATTTATGACTTTTTCTCATTTAAAACAAAGATGAATTCTTATCGGTTAAGGACCATAAGGCAAAAAACAGCGACAGGTCTAATTTTGACGAAAATACCATAAACAGCTCAGAACAAAAATAAAATATGTCAGAAAATGTCATATGTAAATAAAAATTCATATTAGCCTTCGTGTTCTTACGTATTAGCATCATCACAGCCAAACTGGAACTAAGCACACACACACACACACACTATATCCCAACAAAATCCGGCTGATTTTTTTTCATATAAAAACACGTAAGAATCTTTTGATATCAAGGAGCGATTAGCATGGCGGCAATTTGGCTGTGATGACGCTTACATGTATCATAAATTAAAACTCAAATCATGATATTGGCAATCTGATAATCCAATTAGTTTGAATGGAGTGTCATTTTCTATGGTACTTACATATTATTGCAACCTATTGGTAACATTACATGAAATGAAGCATATGGTTGCCAATTTGGTGAGTCATTTATTAAGTTGGCAATTTTTGCAACAATATGCAAGTACCAAAAAAGATTATTGCTTTTCACCTTTATCGGCAAATTCCATGTTTCATCGATGTCGCAAAATAGTACCACAATCTAGCTTACAACAAAAAGAAAAGGTACTAACGTATTATAGCAACAATTGCCAACTTGCAATAATATGTGCATATGGGAGACTTTAATTGAAAATACAGCATTAATTTTAATTAAAAGGTTATCGAAAACAAAAGAAAATTAAGCCTTAATTTTGCCAGAAAATATTAAAAAATTTGAACACGAATAAAAGAAACGTAAATATATATATATAGTAATCTAGCATATTGTAGAAATAACATTAATTCAAACCGAAAAACAACCTTAAATACAAAAGCAAAGGTCTGATTTTGATGGGAAGTAGGCAAGATGTACTGCTAAAGTGTACTGATATTTATATAGACAATGATTTAGTTAACAGCTTTTCTTACTTTGGGGCCGACTACCTTCTGTTGTCGTGATATGAAAGTGAAATGAATTGTTGCCCAAGCACAACCTTAGATTGATAATACCACCAACATTCAGGTTAGCAAGAATAAGTAAAAGCAAATGTACAAACCCAAGGTCCTTGCAACTGTTTTTTACCAAAATATGAACAAATCTTTTTGCATTATTGACTCTAAGAATAACATAAAATTAATAAACATGGAGAGGCAAAAAATTTTCAGATTCAGCAAAAAGGTTTGAAGAGTGTAATAAGGCCTTTTTGATAATCATAGTAGAGCTAAGATTAATCAGGAACATAAAATTAAATAGAACATTTTATGGAAAGTAAATATCTTTAAAAGTGGTCACAACAGTAAAAATAGTAGCTTTAGGCCAGCGTGCATTATTACAAATCACAAAAGTTGATAAGAAAAAATTATAAACAAAAATTATACACAGAAACATGAATTTAATACGGTAGCGAAACTTTAGTTTTGTCCACTAACGTTGGCGGGCTAACAATCCATCTGATGTTTGATATCCCGTCAAAAAATTTTCGGAGCCAAAAGTTAAGCGAAAAACGAAATCACCTCACCTGGAATATCTGTACACTTTAACGGTACATATTGCCCCCCCCCTCTTTTTTTAAAGTACGGAAAAGGATAAAATACGTTATGAATCAAATACGATTCACATTTAAAAACATTGAAAATCTACTATTATCGAAGTAGTGTTGCCAATCGCAAAAATGAAATTTAGAGAGAATATTTTTTGACAACGATTTTTTTGAAAAACAAATGTAATTCCTCCCCAAAGAGTTGAAAAAACGAATAAATACAAACATAAATAAATATATTTACAATAAAATGTGCTAAAATCCCCTCCAAAACTGCTCAAAATATTAATTTTTGCTAAGTTAAGACTTGACAGAGCTGATGACGTCATATCTCCGTTTAGCTGAAAAATCAGAAAAAAATTGAATTTTAAAAAAAATCTAAAGCAAATTTCGAAAAAAACTCTTCGAGGTTAATAGCATAACGACCTACAGCTTCTACATGCTAAGTTTCAAATGTCTGATTTCCTGAATTTGGCCGGAACAGCTGAAACACACAAACTCTTTCTTTTATTAGTATAGATGAAGGAACTATCTACCTCCGATCATTAAGACCAGTACACATGAGTACTTGGCCTTTCCCTTAGAAACGCCCATTCCCCCAAGAAGAGGGCGCTTTCATCGTTATACATTGTTATGCCCCCGTGTTATACATTGCGTGGTGCACGGGGTTTATAAATGTTTTAAAAAAACAAAATATTGTTACGTAGCTATAATCATAGCAACTCCGTTGAAAGTAATTTCAAACTTGTAAGGAATTCCCCTAAATTCTTTACTTTGTTTGTATAGTGTTGCGAATTTTACTTATTAAAAAGTTTATATTATTTTTCAATTTTTTCATTTTTCTAATCTTTACTCGAAAATAAACATCAAGTTCCATGAAATATCTTACCATACATCTAAAAAAAACTACACAGGAAGCTATTTCTTCTTGGTCAATTTATTTTTTATAACAATATGATTCAAAATAACCTTTTGAGGACGGCTGGCCGATCTAGCGGCCAGAAGGAACATACCCTTAAAAGACGGCTCTGGCCGATCTATCGGTCACGCACTGCTTTCCCCTCTAAACAGCCTTCAAATCAGCATGGGTCCTATTACAGTCCTGAACCATCAATAGCTTGACTGGTTTCTTTTGTATTCAGAAGGGAGGGGAATAGAATACCCTCTTTCGCCCTTAACTAGATATCCCTCTTTTTCCCATTATGCTCAAGTTCTTACTAGCAGTGAGCGCATAGTTATTTTTGTAAGCGATTTTGTCATCTCGATTACTTAATCATTTCATTTTAATATAATTTGATTTCTTTTTTTAAAAAATGCCTAAATGTAAAAGTGGACTTACCACTGAAGAGATTAGAAAGTTTTAGCTGATTTAGAAAACGATTCCAGTTTATGTATTTTTTAAAAATTTGTATCATATCCAAGAACAGTATTTTAATTCTTGTTTTGTTTTAGTGCATCTGAAATATGTCATTGAATTTTTGAAAATAATTTGTACATTTTGTATATTTCCTTATATATATTTTGTGTTAAGAAAACTAATGAAATGAATAACAATTTTCTTCTATAAATTTGAATATTTCGTAATAAAAAATAATTAAATCATTATAGTCCCACGTTAATTAAAATCGTTATAGTACATTATATATTTCCTAAATCTGTTCCTTTTGCTTCAGCTAGATAATTTTTATTACTTTGATTTGTTTAAATTCGTACGCATAAAACTATACAAAAATCTGTAAAATCATTTTACAATTACACCATTTTATCTTTTTTAAATAATTTTGCTTATAATACATACCTATATTACCTTTTTGTAATAAATAATTCTATAACCTCAATTTTTATTGTATAAAAATTTCTAACCTAGAATAAAATTTATTTTGTTAGTAACTGTATAATATTTCGTATTTTAACATGTTGAACTTAAACAATATTTAATTATATGGAAATAAATTTTTAATTTCTAATATGTCTTCCCCTTTACTTTATTATGCAAATAATTATATGCATTAGTATTATTAAGAAATATACGTTACATAAAAACGTTATTTTCAAAGTTTATTCAAAAAAGCTCTATAACTTTAACTGGTGATTTTTTAAATGATTTTTACTTTATTTTTTTCATACTAAAGAATATAATTACATATTTTCATAATATATATTTTTTTAACTAATACACTAATAGCTATGAATCTGTCAGATTTAAAAATACTTCAGTTCTACAATTTTATTAATTTTCGTACCTGCAAAACTACTTAAAAATATATTTGTAGAGAATTTAAAGCAATTTTTGCATTCAGTTTTTGATGAAAATTTGTGCATAATTACACAATGTATCGCTGTACAGAAACGCATTTTTACTGTTATCTTACATTATACTTAATAAAAAAAAACAATTTTTAGCCAACGGCCATACCATGCGGAAAACACCGGTTCTCGTCCGATCAGTTTGACTAAAAACAATTTTAAAAAAAAAATATGTCGAAACATAAAAAAAAACCTTTTTTAATCGTGTATAAACAACAAAATTAAGATATTTGCAACAAAAACTCACAGAAATATTTGTGATACATTTTTAAAACTATCCATTTAAGTCCCTTTGAATTTATTTATAAAATGCAGAGACCAACATCGACATTTTTTATTATGACAATTGATGTATAAAAGTTGAGCATTTGAAGCAAAAACTATTAATTCCAATAAATTTTCTTTCAATTTTGTAGGCGACGAATATTACAAGTTCTTCAGCATAAGAAAAATACCCTGATTTATACAAAAACCTTAGAAGCACGAATGACATTTTTGCTTGTGTTATATATTATACTTTGGAAGTTCAATAGTGTTAGATTTCCTGATTTTTCAAAACTTAAAAGTTTTTTTTTTAAGAAACTATAGCAAATTTTTTTTATAATAATAATTACGAAAAATTTTGCAAAATGCTCTAAAATCGATCTGAAAGTAAATATTTTTAGAATGTAGTCTAACAAAATAGTTATATTGAAATAAAAAAAAATGTGTTCGTTATGTTTCTTCCCCTGCGCACACGCTTATTTATTCGTGAGTTACTTTTTATGTAGGATAGTACAAAGAAAGGAATGCTGGGGTGCGCTCCCCGAACATTCCTTTAAACGGCTACAGAACGTTTGAAACTCTAAATACAGAATCAGGGCTCTTGTAAATAAGCATGAAAAGCAAGTTTTAAGTGCTTTTATATTGACAAAGAATGCTTCTTTCTTTCCTTTTCTATTAAATTGTCGGACATAGGATAAATAGAATCTATGCTGACCAATTTAAAAGAAGGCCCTCTTCCGCTTTGCAAACTTAGCAGGAGAATGAAAATAACCGTTCGGAGAACTGATATTGTATTACATTTTGAGAGATAAAATGAAAATGACCCCTTTCCCACACGCACAGTCTCTTAGGGGACGAGAGGGGAGGGGGCGAAATAGCGATGTTTGATGCTTCCTTCGTTTTGAAGATCAAAGAAAGTAAATTGTTGTCAGTTATCTGTAACCCGACTGAGGAGAGTGCGTTGAGAAGGAAAGGTTTTTGTGTAATTATTTTGAATGTTGATCGAAAGAGTTGGTTAAGTAGGACTCTTTATCTTATGCACAAAATCACACACAAAAATAAGTTCACTATCGCACAAAAATCAGAGCAATAATCTTAGAATTTAAGTAATATTATGCAATTCTATTGAAATTTTAAATAAAAAGTAAGGGTTATACACAAAGGCTAAGAATATAACTTTTTTGTACGAAAGGTGAAAAAATTTTGAAGCCCCAGTATGCTGTCATTACTCGCAAAAAAAAACAATTAAGTACAAATAAAAATAATATATTCCTAATATATAAACAAGTTTACCGAGATACATGAAGCTCCTCCTCAGCAACTTAAAAATATTTGTAGTCATAATATTTTGTCTTTGATATCAGCTTATTGTTTGCGTTTTACTATCAAGTATTCTAAAAATTCAAAGCGTTTCCTTTTTTTACTAATGAAAACATTTGTTACCGTTGGAAAAAATTTAAATTTATTCTTAGAAACATGTAGGTATAAATTGATTAATTATTAATATTTCCTTTACAAGTAACGTAATGGACAAAGTAATGAGACGGACCTCGTAATTTAAATGAATATCAAGTAGCGAGAACAATAGCCGAGCTAGAGCCCCCACTTCTAATTTCCACATCACGGCAACGTAAGGATTTTCATTTAATGCATAGCAACTCTACTACACGATGGAAACCCCTAATCGGGATAATTTTTTAATAAAAACACGAGGAGACTATAATGTGGCACTATTTAACAAGTGGCAACATTTATAGCCTTAGGATGTTCACATTTTATAGCTTAACGCGAAACACCTACCTGCTATTCATTTAATTTATTTGCCCCAATAAATGTTGTATCATAACTTTCAGCATATATAGGTAGAATTAGATCAAAAGAAAATAAAATTTTAGTATTTAAAAAGGCTTGATATGTATAAAATAAAATTTAGACCTAGTCTTAGGATTTATTGAGTAATATGAATTCTATTGTATCATAATATAATGGATTATGGAACAATAAAAAATGACAATTATGCATCAAATCTATATCATTCCTTTATAAAAGATATGTAAGAAAAATCTTAAGATTTTACTGACATATTATAAGAGAGAAAAACAATTATAAATTGAGTAAAAATGAAGTTTCCAAAAAAGCATTGTTGATTAATGATGATATGTTTATTATCGTACAGATACTGTGGATACTTATAAGAGTTTTTAAACTTACTTCATTATCGATTTGAGAAAGTCTGAATTTTACATTATAACATAAAGAGACAGGTTCAACAATTTTGCTTTTTATTTTATTTTGTATTATTGATTATAATTATGCGCAATTTATGTGATGAATCATTATTTACTTCTTATTTCTAATTTGATTATTTTAAGTTTTAACTCCAGGTGTGTACCAAATTCCTGCATTTAAAAGAACTAAAATTAAACTTAAAAAACTTTATATCTATTTTAATGAATTTACGGAAAATCAAAATATAAATAAATTTTACATGAGCAAAATCAATTAAATTTGGTTTAGTTTATTGTACCTTTGGCTACAATGAAATAAGCGTTTAATTTTTTTATGCAATGATTTATATTATCATCATTATTTTGTGCTATTTCTCTCAATGTTTTTAATAATTTTAAAGTGGAAATCTAGGTGTAAAACAGCTTAAATTATTAGGAAATAATTTCTTTTTTTTTTAAAAATAAAATAAATAAATTGTTTGAATTTTCTTGAATTGAAATCATACATAATTACTACATTGGATTCTCCAGAAAAACATGTTTCCCTAAGAAAGGGAGACTCTTTGCATTTAGGGACTTTCTAACGCTCGTATTCACCGCTAACCTGACCCAGCGATGAAACCTGGAGTCAAGTAACCGGCAGTCAAGTTAAAACTAACCCTAGGTTAGAACTTCAATTCACGGCTCTTTTTCGACCTCAGGTTACTTGACTGCGGGTTTCCTAACCTGGGGTTACTGGTCGATTCTCATTGGTCGAAGTAAACCCCGTGACTTCGGCTGATTTCTCCGTGATCTGAACTAAACTTCTATCGGAACAGTTGCATATTCTTCTTATTCAATGTTTATTCTTCAAAATGAATACTTTCAAAGTTTATTTTACGCAATTTAGAAAGGAAACACTTGTATGTAAAAGAAAACAAAGAAACATGCGGTTAGTTGTTTAAAAAAAACGAAGCATATAGTGAAATAGCTCGGCAATTGAATGACATTGACGGAGTAATGAATCCACGAATGACAAAACAATTCCGTCAATGTTATGGAAATAAAAAAAAAAATTTTTAAAAAGCAGCGTTTTTTGTCAAGAAAAGAGAAAATAAGGTGTGGTGAAATATCGTAAGAAATGGAGTTAACAGACTTTGAGATGAGGTTTTTGGAACTACCCTGACGTCGCCAATGTCTACGCCATTTGACACCCACAAAACCGAAATTTTAAGTAAGTAAATTTCTCTCTAGAGTTATTACGATATTTTAATTAAATCTTAGCCAGTAAAAATTGAAAGCTGTTAGTTAATGCTCCCTCCCCAAGGCGATTGTCTCACTAAAGAGGAAGCATATTTGTTCTTAAAAATTAAAATATTGTTTTGAAATGTTTCATAAGTTTCTTTTAAACTACCCATTAAATAGTATTATGTAATATTAAAAAAATATATTAAAGAGAAAGTTTGCTGTAGATGTTTAACTGACAGAGAGAAAAAAGTAAGCAAAACTTTCTTTTACCTAAACTAAGTCATAATATTTTTCTTTCAAATAGAATCTCAAGAATACTTAATGTGTCAACTTCTATGTTTTATTATTCAAATGCATGAATATAAAATTTATCAAAACAACAAATGGATTAGACAAATGACAAATTAGACATGAATTATGACAAATGGATTAGATAAAAATATTTGATTATTTGTGGTAATGAGCTGTTGGTAACAAAAGATAATAATTTTTATTGCTTTTTCTGATTTTGATAACATTTTCCTTACAAATCATGTGAAAAATAAGTTTATGAAGTTAGTATTAAAAAAAAAAAAAACTTAAGCAGCTTAGTATAAAACAAACTGCTGTTATTAAGTAGTTTAAATAATAAACTTTTAATTTATTGAATCAAGACACAAATTGGTATTACTTATCTGAAACAAAAGGAATTCTTTTACATAACCCATCAGATATTAATAGTTGTTTTTTTTTAATTTAATAACTAGTTTGTATTCCTATTAAACATGTTATTTTTTATTTAACAGATTTAAAATGCAGGAATAAAGAAAATCATATAAAAGATTCAGTCAATATAAAGGCAACTCCAAAGACAGCCAGAACTCTCAAAAACACCTTGACAATGCTTAGGAAACATGCCAAAAAGCCAACAGCTCCTCCGCTGCTGCTTGCATAAAAGCTGAGCATCAGCAATTCATAAAATATATGGAGATTGAAGAAAGATGGAAGTAGCAAAAAATGAGTTGCAGGAGAAATTATGGGCTACATTGAAAGATAATCTTCAATTTTTTTCAAAATCATAATATAAATATAGAATAAATAACTTTTATTACAAAAATGTGTGGTAATTTATTTTTATTTACAAAAATTGTGATTTTTATAATAATACAAAAAATTAATTAATCAGAGAAATAATTTGTGACGACATTTCATTTGACAAAATCAGCTGGGCAACGAGGTCTTCCTTCAATGCTTGGTGTTGAATCTTCGTTTTTCAGCTCTAAATGTAGTACTAAAGCTTCAATCTGGGGATCTGCAGGTGGTTCGAAATCCCCTACAATAGTATATTAAATGATAAACAATATAAGTATTATGATTTGGAATACGTTGAAGCTATGTATTAAGTAAATCTCATAAATATCAGCATGGTTCTTACTATTTTATCAAAATAATAATAATAATAACAATTCTCGAATCATTTTCCTGCGTGTAACTATGTAAATGCATTTTTAAATTTAGCTATTCAGTGTATGAGTTGATGGAACATCTTTTCCAACATATATATCTGTAAAATGTTCATGAGTCCCAAAAGTCTAGATTTTATTACATTTTTTAATTATATATAACAAATTATAATATATTTAGGCAAACTTCAAACATAAAAAAAAAATTTATTTTAAGGGAACTTTTGTTTAAATTTTTGCAGATTTTTATTTTGATCTTAAAAAAACACAACACAAAAAATTTTTATGTATAGTTTTCATCATTGATTTTTCAATATGACTGCTTCACATGGATGCATTTTCTCTTATGTATGATATGCATTTAGAAAGTGTGATATTTCAAACATAAACAGCTCATTATCAATCAGTATTGGATGAAGATAGTGACAGTGCTTGTATCTCAAAAAAGAAGTTAGGGGGCAGCAAAATTTTAATGGTTTTCCTATGGAAAATCAAAGTGATCAGTATTATTAAATCAAATATAACTATCCAGTTATTACAGAATATGGAAAAGTACAAACATTGTAATAAAATTGATTCAGTTGTCATAAGTGAGGATTTGAGAAATTGAAGGTAGTATATATATAAGAGAAATATATTGAAATTTTTTGACAACAACTAGACTGTATTAAAATGTTTTGTGACTCACAATTTTTTTCTCTCGAGAAAAGTATAACAAGAATACAGGTGTACTTTCATCCCAGTCTGTTTCATAATGTCCTGTGTGAAATGCAAACATTTCTTTTGAAATTAATATTTTTGCAGTATATTCTTAACAATTTTAAGTATTCAACATTTATGTGAAAAATTTTGAAATTTTTTCACATTTTACTCTTTAGTTTTTTAGAATTATGTTCAGTATGTAGAATATTACATTTATAATTTATGAGTATTTTGTAAAATTTGAAACTAAGTAGAATTCATGCAATATTCATGTAAGAATTTGTAAATGTAAACATTAAACATGATAAAAGATGTGATTATTTAAATTTATATACATTGGAAGTTAACAAAGTCTTGACATGTAACTAAATTACAGAGCATTCTTACCTAGACACATACATAAGTTGTGCAGAACACAATAAGCAACAATTACTGCTGATACTCCCTCAATTGACAGTTCAAATAAGTTAATTAGGCACAGAAAACTTCTTTTCAGGATGGCATACTTCTATTCGATAGTGTTTCTTGTTAACACATGCAATTTATTATACTTGAAACAAAATATAATTTAAATAACTATCTAGGAATGTTGTTTTATATCTAACTAAATAAGCAAGTTACATGTTGTAACTAGAACATTCGCTGTTTACATTTTATACAAATGCTGTAAGCAATTTTAGTTTTTTTTTTTTTTTTAATTTTTAACTTTGTTAAAAAGTTGTGCAGTTTAGTTGGAAGGTATGTAAATCAATCTACTTTTTATTTCAAAAGAAAGATGCAAATTGTTTCATTTTGCTAGTTTTTCAAATTATAAACTAATTTCTCGGTGTAAGCAAACTAATTTTTCATGGCCAGTCATGTAATGCATGATGTAAGCAGCTTCTATTTCATTAATATATTTCTGGATTTGTTTTAAATGTTTATCTAAATACCTTTTTTTAATATATGAAGTAAATTTTATTAATTATAATCAAAGGTGAAGATTTCTTTAATATATGATAATTTGGGAAAATTTTGCTTTGAAAATATTGAACAGTTTTAGAATATATGTAAGAATGAATATTATATATGTATTTATATATATCATTGACTATCAATAGCTGTGATGTTTTTTTCTGGTTGATCTGTATAATATGTTTGTGAACTCTATGTATGAAATAAGGATTTGGAAAACAGATCTTTATCTCCTAGCAGATGGTAGTCTTTATACAACTGATTTGTTTTGAAAGAAAGACAGGCTGCATTGTTGCTGAAAATACTGATATATACACTACATGGAATGAAGTGCTTAGGTTTGCAACAAATATTGATCAGAATATCCAAGGTAAAATGTAAACATTTGATGTTTATTTAATATTGAACATCTTCAAAAAAAATCAGTATTTATGTAGGTAATCATTAAATACTTCTGACAATGCTGGCTCATAGTTACAAATGATTATAAGAAATATAGACACAAACTTAGCATCAGCTGTAGATTAAGGGAATGTTTCTAGATAATACCATAAAAGCATAGAAGCACAAATGTCCAAGTCAAATAATTAATACTAGGAAATAAAAAATAAAAAGCATTTTACACATATAAATCTCAAAAGATCACAAAGTTTTTTTTTTTTTTGCTATTAGAATGTTAATTCTTGCTGACCAATTCAACATGTCACTTATGTTACAAGCTACTTATATTAAACAGCCAACAGAAAGATAATTATGAATTCTAACTTTTTGTTTAGCATAGCATCACTTCAAGAAAAATTTCTATTAATTTGAAATAATTAATCATAAAAACAAAAATCAGATTTACATACCGTTTTGAGAAACTCGTAGCCGTCCATTTCTTCACACACATTATTTCTTTTTTCTTAATATCCTCTCTCTTCTGAATAATGTAGAATACTTTGAATAAAGTAGCTGCGAAATTGGGGAAATTTCAAAAAATTCCTCATAAGAGTTGAAAGAAGTCCGAACTCAGCTTCAAAACTGTAAACACACGAAAACTCGCATATTGCGCATGCGTGGTTAAAACTAACCCGGCTGTAACCCAGGTTAGAATTTCCTAACCTGACTCGGAGTTAAGTTATTAACCTAGGATGGTGAATAGCACTTTCGGCGAAACCCAGGTCTCCTTCGTCTAACCGGTGGTCAGGTTAGTGGTGAATACGGGCGTAAGCCGCGAACTTTCCCTTGGTCAGCGGGAGACCAACAACTCTATGGTTTCTTTTGTCCTCCGATGTTTGATACTCTCAATCAGTGACAGAAAAGGGGGAAGTAACCATCGCTGAAAATGCCGTCTTGTAGGGCCTTTTCCTTACAAAACCCGCCGTCTCCAAAAGGATAAGCTATTTTCCTGTTTCAATGTTTCGCAATCTGGTATCTGCAACAGACTGATGCAATTTTGACCCCCCTCCTCTGTTTTTTCGTGTGTTTTATTTTAAAAAATTATAATAATTTTGTATATTTTCTTGTTTGTGCATATTCTTTTTATCATTTCCTGTCTATCACATGTCAAATCGAACCTGGGTAATCACTAAATTCAAAAGGAAACTCATATGCATACATGTAAGTAGTTTGTAGCTTTGCTTTCCTATGTTCTGCAGAGCTTGACACAGGGCTGATGTGAATCAGCTTTGTATATATATATCTTACACTATTAAAATTCGAAGGTAAACAAACGTATCTATCTATCTATCTATGTATGTATGTGTGTCTATCTTCTCACGAACCGTACGACGCAGAAAGTCGCGGAAGGTACCAAAAGATCGGGAATTTTCCGGGGAAGCCGTATTGCCCATTTATTTTCCGATATTGTAATTAGTTAAAAAGATATTAATTAAAAACCTTAAAACACCTAATTGTTTTAACTCCTGCCGGTTGTTTACTTGGCGGAACTTCCCTTCCATTTCAGCCGAGCGGTTATCTTACGTTTTCCACCATATTAAAATTGTCATCTAATTTTCGGTGTCGAAATTAGACAAAAAATAATTACAGAATCGGTAAGATCATTTATTTCGCCACGACACGGTATAATTTTTTTTGTAAAATAACGATATTTTCTATTTTTTTCGAATTTTTTAAAATAGTGTTAAAACTGATGCGTTTTTATGAAAATTATTTCTAAATCGTTGGGTATGAATTACTTTTCGTGTTATTAAATCGATATTCTACACTAATTAACGTCAAGCCTTTCTCTTTTAGATCCATTCATTTAAAAAATAAAATTCCCAACACTTTTTTTTTAAAGAATTTTTAAAAAGTAGTCTTAATTTTTACTTCACATTGAATAACTTCGTCATTTATGAAGATAATCTCACAAAACCTTTTTTCCGTGTGTACAATAATATTATCCGTAACATATACGAAGATTGAAAAAATTGCTTCAATATTACGGATTTAAAAAAAAACAGTTGTGATTTTCGTAAACTTATGTTTTTTTGAGAAAAAAATTAAAAAGTAGTAATTTGTTTATTTTTTATTTCAAAGTACGTTATTTTTGCAAATAGTTGGTGATGTTTGAGAGCATTAACGTAAAAATTATGCCCTTAAAATGAAAGTAATGATCTTTAAAATAATTCAAAATACGCGATTTTACATTTAGCCAAACATTGGCGTCGAAAATTAGCTTTGCGCCAAAGACTTCTGAAATGTTTCGCCTTCGACCGCATCTAACTCAAGGGTTACACTAAAAAAAATCTGCCTTAAACAGGGGGAAATCAGTAACTTTGGCGAGTAAAAAAAAAAATGTGAGTGAAAAATTTTTTTTTTTCGTCATCCGACGTTTTCGACCATCTTAAAATTGTCATCGAATTTTCGGTGTTCAAATCAGACAAAAAATAATTACAGAATCGGAAAGATCATTTATTTCGCCACGATACGGTATAATTTTTTTGTAAAATAACGATATTTTCTATTTTTTCCGAATTTTTAAAATAGTGTTAAAATTGATGCGTTTTTATGAAAATTATTTCTAAATCGTTGGGTATGAATTAGTTTTCGTGTTTTTCGTTACACACATACCAGGAACTTTGATAAAGGAAGGTGAATTTCCATGGCAGTATGTTATGCATTCGAAACAAATTTTAATAAAACACTCAAAATACTTAAAACAATCATTTAATAATTTCTTCTTTTATAAAGATAGTTGCATGAAACATTTTTCCCGTGGTTCGAATATTTCAAAAAATTTTCACAATTTTACTTTAATATTTAAAATAAAGGTAAAATTTTGAAATTTGACAAATTTCTACTTTTTTGTCTTTTTTCAACATAGAACTATCTTTAAAAAGGCTACATTTTTGTTTCCGGGGACTAAAAAATTGCAACGAAAGAACTGAAAACTGAGTGAGTGATTTTTAAATTCGCACTGTTCGCCTATTCGAGGGTTATTGGCGATGGACCTCGAAATTTTCAACCATGGTCAAGTGACGAGGACGACACCTGAGCTTTCACCCATCTCTAATAATTAGAACACCACACCAACGCAAGAACAAATTTCGAAAAAGGGAGTTTTAATGACATAGTTAAAAAAATCACTCTCATCGCGCACATAAGTGCTATCGGCCTGAGGGAAACACGAAATTTCCATGGCGATAAAGTTATTCTCTCGGTAAAAGCCCGTGCAACACCGGCTAAGCGGAGAGGAAAGAAACAAAGAAA